>JARQOD010007942.1:0-37529 GCA_033576555.1 Oophaga sylvatica
TTTGCGTACTCAATGCAACCCTGGGGCGGGCCCCCATCTCGGGGATTCCATACTAAACACCCATTATTTTCCCCCAAAAACGGTCTATAAAATACAAAAAAGAAGGCAGAGTTTTTACCACATGTTTTGCGGCTGGGGGTTTTTGGGGACAATGTTTGCAAGTTTTGAGGAGGATAGGGGGAAAAAAAACCCCCCGTGAGATGACACGGGGAAAAGGAAAAAAAGTACGACGTATAACAGATATATTCAAAGTTTGCAACCTGTTTTAAGGTGACTCTTAAAAAATTTATATAAAAGAGAAAATCAACAGTATACTATATCTGCCAGAAATTTTTAAACCTGAAAAAATATCCATGTTTTTGGGGGTAAATACTGTGTACTTCAGGGCGGGTCTCTGGATAGAGGGGGCCCGGGGTCTATGCTAAACCCGCTGGGGTCCTGATCCCCCCTTCCCTGGAGGTACTGTTAAGGGACAGGGGTCCGGGCCCCCAGCGTAACCCTGCCCCTGTGTCCCGACCACTGAAAACTACCCTGAAAAAGGCCCTGTTTTCCACCACGGGGAATGGGCAGGTCACAGCTTCCCCAAAAAGTCAAGCAAACGAGACGACAAGGGGTAAAGAAAACCCCCCCCTTTGGGCTACAACATTTCCACAAAAGGGGAAAAAAAAAAGGGGTTAAAAGGAGATAAAAAAAAAGCGGGGAAAGGGGGAAAACCAAAAAGGGGGCCCTTTAGCTTAATTTTTTCTCAAAAACGATCCGCTCTCGGTCTGAATGAATGTTTTTCCCCGGGGAATTTCCCCCCGCAGACCGGGCGGGGATAGGGGGGAAAACTAATTAAAAAACTCTTTTCGCAGCTGGGCGGGGGTGGTACCCCAAACCCAGAAGAAAAAATTTTAACCCCCCTCATGCCGAAAAACACCCAGCACCAAAATCAGCTGTGCAAAATCGGGGTTTGGGGGAATTGCGACAAATTTTCCCCGAACACCGTGAGTCCCCCCCCCTTTTACGGGGGCCCCCGGACCCTGGGGCCGGGTCTACGGGGTTTTGTGGAAGGCTCAAACCCCAAAAGGGCTGCTTTTAAAATCCGACCAAAAAAACCCCTTCCCCCCCTCAGGACCATCCCCCCCCCCATGAAAAAAGGGGACGAAGGACCGGCGATTCAGACTGAGTAAAATTCTCGATACCTAAACCCCAAAAACCCCCATTGACCACCACGGGAGGGGGGGTAGGGGGGGGGTAAATGGTCCACGCCCTTTTTAAAAGCAACGTTTGTGGAAACATTGGGGATTTTAAATGTAGGAGGGGGCCCAAACGGAAACCCACCGGAAAAAAAAAGAAGATTGTATGGCCCGATAATCGGGGGACCGATTTCCAGGGGGGAACCCCTTTAAAATTTATATTCTTGGTAAAAAACCCCATATAAGATCGTTCACACTTAGGTCCGGACCAGACATCTCCTCCACACCAAATACTTTGTATGGGCCCCATGTCTCGTTATTAAGCATCCCCCCCAAAAAAAAGCAAGTGACACGAAAACGTTCCCCCCGGGGGAAACCCCCCAAACCCCCCCCCCTTGAAAGAAAAAAAGGGGGGGGAAAAAAACCCCATATCCTAAAAAAAGGGGGACTTACCAGTGGCTCGCTCCGCCTTTTTAAAGCAAACTCTGCCAGGGGCAAAAAAAGGGGAAAAGGGGAAACCCCCCCCCCTTGGTTCTCTGAGACAAAACCCCGGGGAGAAAATGCTCTAAGCTCGATTCAACGCTCTGCTGCCCCTTGGTCTGCGGATGAAAAGCCAAGAAAATGACAACTGCACCCCCCGAGAAAAAAAAACCCCCTTCCAAATTTGGACAAAAAACAAACCCCCCCCCCCGACACCAAGGGAAAAAAACCCGTGAAGTTACAATCCCCCCAAAAAAAAAACCTGTGCCAATTTTTAGTTTGGGGAAGGCGGGAAAGAGCAATAAAATTCCCCCTTTTGCTGAACCTGTCAACTACAACTAGTATCAGTTTTACCTGAAGACGGGGAAGGTCCTAATGAAGTCCAAGACAGATGGGCCATGGACCCCGGGATTTTTAAAAGGTAAAAGGGCCCCCCCCGGGCGGGATGTGGGGTCAGACGCCACAACCCCCCGGGCGCACAAAACCACCTTTTTTTAAAAGGCCACCAAACCCAGAAAAGATTTTTGCTTTTCTCCTGGGTGCCGGGCCCAAAACGTTATGATGTGCCTCGATAAAACCCTTTTTTCTTAACTGACTGGGGAAAAAACCCGTTTTTCCCCGGAGGTCCTAAGGGCGCCCCGAGCCCCAAAACCTCCTCCTCAAGCCAAGCAACAGCCACACCCAAAAACCCCCCTGAAAAAAGGGGAAACCCCGGGGGGTCCTCTTCCCCCGGCCCCCCCAAAAATCGAGTAAGGCATCAGCCTTTACATTTTTTGAACCCCCCCGGGGAAAATTTAAGACAAAAATTTTAAAAATGGAAAAAAAAAAACCACAGTTGCTGGGGGAAATTTAACTTTTGCAGGGGCTCTAAAACCCGCAGGGCTGTGATCAGTAATTTCGGGACCAGGGGGACTGCCCCTCCAAAAGGACGCCACCTTCAAAAGCCAACTTTTAAACCCCAAAATTCCCCCCTTTTCCCCCAAACAAAATTTTTCCCTGGGGACGAAAATTTTTTTTAAAAAAGCGCAGGACCCCCTTTCCCGGGGACGGACCTTGAGAAATCCCCCCCCCACCCCCACTCAATGCATCTACCCCCAAAAAAAAATTTTTGATTAGATTGAGCGATACTTTCCGATATCCTAAAGTATCGGAATCGGAAAAGGGATCGCCGTTTTCCTAAAAATCGGCGATACCCGATACCCATCCCCGGGAAAAATGTAAGTCTATGGGGGAAAAAAATATCGAAAAATTAAAAAAAAAAACCCCCTTTTTCCTTTTGGTTAATTGTACATGAAGGAAAACAAGAAAAAAGTAAAGTAGAATGTATTGGGGGAGGTTGGGGAGACATTAAAGGGATAGATTTTTTGACCCCAAACTAATGGAATAGAATTTAAATTTTTTTTTTTTTTGGAAATACGTTCGGGTTTACGAAAAATGACAATGTTGTTAACCTTTTTCTATTTTGTCAAATATGTCTGTTTCCCAAATTTCCCTGGTCTTTTTTCCCTTTTTAAATTTTCAAAAAACTTTCTCCTTCAATTTTTTTTAAATTTTTCAGCATCATTTTCTCATCAAAAATTTTTTTCATCTTCACCTTCTTAATCTTCTAAAACTTCTTGCTATTCATTTTTTTTTAAAATTTTTTTTTATTGTTCTTATTAAAAAAGTTATTATTCTTCATATTTACTTCTTATCTTCTTCCTATTCATCCTTTTCATCATAATTTTATTTGGACAGACATTCCCGTATTGTTTTAAATGTAAAAAACTGAATTTTAAACCTTCCGTTCTTGCTGTCACGAAAGTTTTAAATTTCAACAGTATTTTTCCGCGTTCAGTTTAGTGGGGCAGATCAGGCATTTCCAGGGGCACCACGAGGAGGAAGGATACCCCCATACATGCTTAGTTTTTTTCTGCTTAGAATTTTGAGCTATATTTTGCTCTTTATTTTGGGGCTTATACTTAATGTTCTTTGGTTTTTTTCTTTTGTTTTGGGGTTTTTTTGTCTTTGTTTTGTAAACTTGTAGTTTGTCTTAACCTTCTTTGTCCCTTTGGGGGATGGTACCAAAAACCAATGGGGAAATAACGAGGGCCAGGGACGTGCTGGAACCCCGGGGGTCGCAGAAGGAAAAAAACCAATGGCACAACCCAGGACCCGCCCGGGGCGTTACTGGGAAGGGTTTCTAAGCAGGAGGTACCTGTTTTCCCCAAAAAAAATACCAAGGACCAGGACTTTTTGCCGTTCACACAGCAGGGGAACAGCTGACATTACTGAACCCCAGTAACACAGGAGCAAGTGTAGACTGTGCTAACAGCACTTCCGAGAAACAACTGGCGGTGTTGTAACCCAGGGATGAGAAGAGAACATGGTGAGGCAGCAGGACTTTTTGCCGTTCACACAGCAGGGGAACAGCTGACATTACTGAACCCCAGTAACACGGGAGCAAGTGTAGACTGTGCTAACAGCACTTCCGAGAAACAACTGGCGGTGTTGTAACCCAGGGATGAGAAGAGAACATGGTGGAGGCAGCAGGACTTTTTGCCGTTCACACAGCAGGGGAACAGCTGACATTACTGAACCCCAGTAACAGAGGAGCAAGTGTAGACTGTGCTAACAGCACTTCCGAGAAACAACTGGCGGTGTTGTAACCCAGGGATGAGAAGAGAACATGGTGGAGGCAGCAGGACTTTTTGCCGTTCACACAGCAGGGGAACAGCTGACATTACTGAACCCCAGTAACACGGGAGCAAGTGTAGACTGTGCTAACAGCACTTCCGAGAAACAACTGGCGGTGTTGTAACCCAGGGATGAGAAGAGAACAGGGTGGAGGCAGCAGGACTTTTTGCCTTCACACAGCAGGGGAACAGCTGACATTACTGAACCCCAGTAACACAGGAGCAAGTGTAGACTGTGCTAACAGCACTTCCGAGAAACAACTGGCGGTGTTGTAACCCAGGGATGAGAAGAGAACATGGTGGAGGCAGCAGGACTTTTTGCCGTTCACACAGCAGGGGAACAGCTGACATTACTGAACCCCAGTAACACAGGAGCAAGTGTAGACTGTGCTAACAGCACTTCCGAGAAACAACTGGCGGTGTTGTAACCCAGGGATGAGAAGAGAACAGGGATGAGAAGAGAACATGGTGGAGGCAGCAGGACTGTTTGCCGTTCACACAGCAGGGGAACAGCTGACATTACTGAACCCCAGTAACACAGGAGCAAGTGTAGACTGTGCTAACAGCACTTCCGAGAAACAACTGGCGGTGTTGTAACCCAGGGATGAGAAGAGAACAGGGTGGAGGCAGCAGGACTTTTTGCCGTTCACACAGCAGGGGAACAGCTGACATTACTGAACCCCAGTAACACAGGAGCAAGTGTAGACTGTGCTAACAGCACTTCCGAGAAACAACTGGCGGTGTTGTAACCCAGGGATGAGAAGAGAACATGGTGGAGGCAGCAGGACTTTTTGCCGTTCACACAGCAGGGGAACAGCTGACATTACTGAACCCCAGTAACACAGGAGCAAGTGTAGACTGTGCTAACAGCACTTCAAGCAACAACTGGCGGTGTTGGAGCCCAGGGTCAAGGAGGATGTTTAAATACTAGATCAAGTATTTCTCTTGTTACGTGTCAATTAAAAATGTCTATACTCCAAACAAGAGAAATATAACCTTTAGTACCATAAGATGATGATTTTACTTTAAAAAATATATGTAAATTAATAATTGACAAACATAAACGCATACATTAACATGTTGAAAAGCAATGCAAACCACAATAAAAAATCGGTTAAATAATCTGCTATACGGTTTTAAATAAAAGCATACAAGTACATATCAGAATCCATTAATGATGGATAAGTAACAGTATGTACACCATTTTCATTTGCTGAATAATATCACTAAAAAGTTTTTAAAAATATCTAAAATTTCCATCATGTAATACTGATAATATGTGGCAATCATTTATATTAACAAAAAAAACCTTTAAAAAGTGCATAGTGAAAACAGCTATTTATGCCTGACTGTGGACTTGCAAGCATGACAACGGATAGATAAGGTATATATAGATGACACTGCATAGCCACAGATGGTGAATGGCGATGTAATACTGTACCTCAATAAAGTGTGCGTTACTACTACATCCTTTTTTTTATATAGCTTTATAAAAGGGTACGTGCATGTATGCTTGCGCCTTTGTTTGGACGCACAGACTGGCTTCCTGCTGTGACGCGTTGGGTATTGGAGCGTCTGTGCGTCTTATGACGCAGACTAACATTCACGGTGCGCATCGTTCATCATCGCAAGCGTACCGACAACACAAAGGCGTTGTCATGACTGCTTTACTCAGTAAACATGCACCTATGATGAAACATACACGCATGTGCCCTATTACATAACAAGCTACAAGAAAAATGCGTGTGAGGTGTGACACAGCTGTTTTGTTAAGGTACAGTATTATATCGACATTGTACAGGTGTCGCTATTCAGTCTGATAAATAGATATCATTCACCTATTCTATCAGTTGTCGTTCTTTCAGCACCACTTACAGGTATATATTTTGCTATTGTGACTATGCACTATTGACTTTACCAAGGTAATGCATGATTTTTGTTAGCGATTATCATGTTTACATGAAGGACCTTTATGATATGGGCTGTTAACTTTCTAATCAAATATGTATTTTTTAAATGACACAAATATAAGTAATGTTGAAGAGGACTATTCCTACATGCATTGTTTGCACAATATTACAGGTGTACATCACGTCCCTTAATCAACATTGGATATTATATTTACTTGTATGCTTTTATTTCAAAGGCAAGAACACTGAAGTATAACCTTCGCACTGCAGCAGTTGTCAAAGTTCAACCCACATTATGCACTTCCAACATTGCAGTATTTGAGTCATCATGATGTGAGTTGGATTTGTCTAAGCTATGGAGTGACAAGGTTGACCATCAGTATCCTATAGCATAAGTAGGCTTTTGTGTTTGCATTTGTTTTCGACATGTGCATATCTGTAATAATATGTCACAATTATTTTGTTACAGATTTGTGACAAAGACAAATCATTTTATGGTTTGAAAGTTGACGTTTCAAATGTTTACAGCTTAGAAATCATGGTGTAGCCTCATATCTATGTGTAGCACTACACACTTTGAGATGTCATGTTTTTTTCACCATGATTAGGTAGCTAGCAGTAATTTTTGCCGGACACACAGCAGGGGAACAGCAGGCGTTACTGAACCCCACAAACACATCAGCGATTGTTTTCATCTGTGCATCTAACACTTCTGAGCAGCAACTGGCGCTGTTGAAGCCCAGGGTCAAGGAGGGTGTAGGCAGAGGCCTAGTATGAGACGTTTGAAGTTGAAGTTGTAGTTAGCAGCAGTAATTTTTGCCAGACACACAGCAGGGGAACAGCAGGCGTTACTGAACCCCACAAACACATCAGCGATTGTTTTCATCTGTGCATCTAACACTTCTGAGCAGCAACTAGCGCTGTTGAAGCCCAGGGTCAAGGAGGGTGTAGGCAGAGGCCTAGTATGAGACGTTTGAAGTTGAAGTTGTAGTTAGCAGCAGTAATTTTTGCCAGACACACAGCAGGGGAACAGCAGGCGTTACTGTACCCCACAAACACATCAGCGATTGTTTTCATCTGTGCATCTAACACTTCTGAGCAGCAACTGGCGCTGTTGAAGCCCAGGGTCAAGGAGGGTGTAGGCACAAAATATTGAGTTATTGCCTTGTTACGTGGCCATTGCAAATGTATGTACTTCAAACAAGAATAAATGAACTTTTACTACAACAATAAAATGATAAATTTCAATTACAAGAATAGAAAAATATTTATACTTGACAGTCCTCTGTGGTTGATAACGTTTAATGGCTAACTGAAAATATGGTAACAAATTCAAAGCTTTCGAGACTACTCAGGTGTCTTCATCAGGCTAAGAGTAAAGCCAAAAATGAAGAATCACATATTTCTACACACAACAGGACACAGGAATAGCTAAGACAAGTGAGGGAGGGACAAGTGAGGGGAGACCGGCAACAAAAAGGAGAACAAGGATGAATTATCAGCGCCACACAATCACAGATAAATTAATGAATTTACCTGTGGCAAAAGACTTTTGTTTGCCCGGTCATAGCATCATGGATATGGAATTACTGGTATTAAAATATAACTTCAAATATGAGAAACGTACAAAGGTTTCAGAATATAAGCTCATCATGACCTTTGACACTGTTAGTGATGGAATGAATAGATCACATGGATTTATGTCATTCTATATCAATTAAGGAATCTGCGTCTATGCCCTTCCAGGGTCATGAAAACCCAAAAAAATACGCCAATGAGAGGGCAATCAAACTTTCTATCCTTATCTAGGAACTGTTCCAATATTTATGTTCATCCCTGTGAGATAATGACAGTTCTGATACACGTCACTTACTTGTCTTACCTATTGCACTATTCCTGTGTCCTGTTGTGTATAGAAATATGTGATGCTTAATTTTTTTAGTTAGTCTTTCCCTGATGAAGAGACGTGAGTAGCCTTGAAAGCTTGCAATTTGTTTCCATCTTTTCAGTTATCCATTAAAAGGTATCAACCACTGCTGACTCTGAAGTCTAAATATTTTTCTATCTACTGGCTAACACGGTACAAAGATACACATGTTTTCTAATTTCAAGAAGGAAAAATAAAGAAAATACAAATATAAACGCATATATGCACATGCCAAAAAGAAATGGAACAACACAACACCCAAAAAATTGGTAACAAAATATAGTGTTGTAAATTTAAGAATAAAAGTACATTTTTTTTTTTATGAATAATGCTTAAGGAACGCTATGTTAAACCATAACATAGTGAAGACAATGGATTTTGTAATAGTCACTCATCATCATCATCGCAAATTTTATGTGACAGTCACAGACATTTCAATTATTTAAGTTCATAAAATCGTAACTTTCTATAGCATGTATGACATGTCCAGCATGGACTCATCAATGTGATTGATGACACAATAATGTACAATAAAAAATAACCATTTAAAAAAACATTAGGCATTGTTTGTCACAATTTAAGTGTGTGCCTGCAAGTGTAGGTGAAACAAAGGCTACGGATAGCAAAGGTATATTCTATGTCTGTATCAGACAGTGGACAGCCTCTGATGGGTAATGCCGATGTTATACTGTACGTCAATAAAGTCTGCGGCAGAAATCATGCATTTTTTGCTTGTAGAGTGTTGAAGAGGGTAAAAGAATGTCTGGTTGCGCAAAGCTTTATCCGTCAACACTACCTTCCTACTGTCACGCGTAGGGTAGGGTAGCGTGTGGCAATTAGCTGACTATCAAATGTGAGGTTAGGCTGCGTTATTGCGCACTAGGGACGCAAAAAAAAATACAGCAGTAATAATTTAATGTGTAATACTCCACCTATGACAAACAAAAAAATTACGTTCCCTCTTTAACAATGTACAAGACTAACAAGCCTAATGGTTGACGCTGACTTAATTGAGATACAGTATTACATCAACATTGTCCATGAGTAACTATGCACTGTGATACCTATATACCAGTATTAATTTATATCTCTTGTGGTTGTTTCAACAGCACTTGCAGGTATAACTACCTATTGTCAGTATGCATGATGCACTTTCTAGATGTAATAATTTATTATTGGACATTATTACCATGTTTACATGCTGGCCATTTCATATATGGTGTTTGAAGTTACAGTTGGCATCAGTATGTGTATTTTATAATGTCTGTCATAAATAAAACTCGTGATGATGATGATGAGGATTTAATGATTCGTACATCCATTGACTGCATTATCTTACAGGTACAGATAAAGTTCCTTAAAAAGCATTAATTCATAAGTCTGAAATGTACTTTTATGCATTAATTTCAAAATGTGAAGAGTAGACTATGTTTTATTTTTTGTTACCATTTCTAATAGACATGTGCAGATATGCGCTGTGATGACAAATTATTATTTGTCCATATTTGTCATAAAAATTTATCATTCTAGGCCTGCAAAACTTCACAATTTCATGTTTTCAGCATAACAAGCAGGGTGACGGCTCTTCCCTATTTGGAGCATGTTGGTCATGTGTTTTTCTGTCCATGTGTCGGGAACAGGAGACTTCTTGCCGTTGACACAGCAGGGGAACAGCTGGCGTTACTGAACCCCACTAACAGTAGAGCTTGTGTTTTGTTCTGTGGACACGACACTTCTGAGCAGCAACTGGCAGTGTTGGAGCCCAGGGAGTAGAGTTCAGGTGGTAGAAAGATGAACATAACAGGAGACATGGATAACGTTGCGAACCAGTTATTTAATCTGAAAACGGACAGACAAATTCTGCCGAGATCCATGCCTTGTTCATTTTCAGAAAAGTAAGCCGGTCTACATTATCGGAGGATAGTCGCATGCGACGGTCTGTTAGTACACCACCTGCAGCACTAAAGACGCGCTCCGATAATACACTGGCAGCAGGGCAAGCCAGCACCTCCAATGCATACTGGCTAAGCTCTGGCCATGTATCCAGCTTAGAGACCCAAAACTTGAATGGGGAAGAGCCATCTGGGAGTACACTGAGAGGCAAAGCCAAGTAGTCTGTCACCATCTGACGGATACATTGCCTCCCGCTGACTGGAGCCCTCTCGGATGGTGTAGACATTTGTGGCGCTGCCACAAAACTTTGCCACATTTTTAACATACTGGTCTTTCCCTGTGCAGAGGCACTGCGTGTGCTCCCTCTTGTTGCAGAGCTCTCTACACTGCCTCGACGCACAGAGCTGCTTTGTAAAGCAGTAGCAGCAGCAGTGCTCTCGGCAGTAAGGTAGAACATTAGGGATTGCACCAGTGTGTCTTGGTACTCCCGCATTTTACGCTCCCGGTTCAACGGTGTGATGAGGCTTTTGACGTTGTCCCGGTAGCGAGGGTCTAGGAGGGTGTACACCCAATAATCAGACGTCGTGAGAATGTGGGCGATGCGGCGGTCGTTTCTTAGGCACTGCAGCATGAAATCAACCATGTGCTGCAGACTCCCAACTGGCAAAGAAACGCTGTCCTCTGCAAGAGGCGTTATCTCTGCCTGCTCTGCATCACCCCACCCTCGCTCTACATACTGACTAGAGCGTTGTGTACCTCCCTCTGGAGCGATGTCTTCCTCCTCCATTGACTCCTCCTCCTCATCCTCCTCACAAAGTGAGCCCTGCCCAGCCCTTTGTGAGGAACCACGTTGCGCTGACTTTCCAGAAGGTGATGGAATTTGTGACTCCTCATCCTCCACCTCTTCCAAAACCTCATCCCTTATTGCTTGCAGTGTTTTTTGAAGCAGGCAGATAAGGGGGACAGTCAGGCTGACTAGTGCATCATCTGCACTCGCCATCCGCGTTGACTCATCAAACGCACGCAAAACATGGCACATGTCCTTCATAGTGGCCCACTCATTAATGGTGAAGTGTGGACGGCGCAAATTGCGTGTTGATTGCGCCTGATGCAGCTGATACTCCATAACTGCTGGCTGCTGCTCACACAACCGCTCCAACATATGTAACGTTGAATTCCACCTGGTGGATACGTCACATATGATGCGATGTTCAGGAAGGCGCAATCTGCGTTGCAGAGCTGCAATGCGCGATCTGGCCATGCTGGAACGTCGCAAGTGAGCGCACTCTAGGCGGACCTTGTGCAGCAGTGCATCAAGATCCGGATAGTCCCTCAAAAAACTCTGCACGACCAAGTTGAGCACATGTGCCAGACATGGTATGTGAGTGAGGTTGCCAAGGCCCAGAGCTGCCACCAGATTTCGGCCATTGTCACACACTACCAAGCCTGGCTGGAGATTCGCTGGCAAAAACCACACGTCGCTCTCCTGCTTGATGGCATTCCAGACCTCCTGCGCTGTGTGGCTTCGATTCCCCATGGGAATTAATTTCAGAACGGCCTGTTGCCGTTTGGCCACGGCTGTGCTCATATCGGTCGCATCAGGTAAGCGTCCACGGATCCATGTGGAGGTAGACCGTGACGGCTCCTGCAGCGATGATTCTGAGGAACTGGAGTAGGAGGAGGAGTCAATGTGGACAGACTTGATTCCGGCAATCCTTGGAGTTGGCAGAACACGTACAGCGCCACTCGCAAGATCTGTACCCGGCTCCACAACATTCACCCAATGGGCAGTGAGTGAAAGGTATCGTCCCTGGCCATGGGTACTGGTCCACGCATCGGTGGTCAGGTGGACCTTGCTACTGACGGCGTTTAGTAGCGCATGTTTAATTTTTGCCTCAACATGCTTTTGCAGACCAGGGACGGCTTGCCTGCTGAAATAAAATCGGCTGGGCACATTGTATTGTGGGACTGCCAATGCCATTAATTCACGGAAACTGTCAGTCTCCACCAGCCTGAATGACAGCATTTCAAGGGACAGGAGTTTTGCAATGCCAGCATTCAGAGCCTGTGCTCGTGGATGGTTTGCCGAGTATGGCCGTCTTTTATCCCATGCCTGTGCTACCGATGGCTGTTTTGTGGCCTGGGTGTGTGAGGTTGACAGGGAACTTGCAGCTGTGGGTGGAATAACACTGTGTCTCTGGACAACAGTGACAGAGGTTCTTCCATGGCGATCCTTTGAGGAAGCCTTACCAGCTGTGTGTGAACTGGAGGAAGAGGCTCCAACAGGAGCTGAAGATGTAGGTGCTGCTGTAGGTTGGCCTACATCTCCAGTGTGTCTTTGTAACTCAACAAAGTGCTTTGACCGCACATGTTTCCACATATTTGTTGTATTAAGGTTACTGACACTTTTACCTCTTTTAATTTTTTGATTACACAGCTTGCATTTTACATAGCAAATATCATCTGCAACTGTATCAAAAAAGGACCACGCAGAGCAAGTCCTGGGAGCGCCCGGTTTGGCTGTTGTAAGAGAACTGCTCCGAACGGGTGCCAAACTGGAGGCTACAGGCAAGCGAGTCTGCAGCCTACCTCTCCCTACTGTTTGGACCGTTGGTGCAATCTCTTCCTCAGAGCTGCTCCCACCACCTTCCTGTTCCTCACGCCATGTTGGGTCTTGGACCTCATCATCTCCACCACTACCCTCTTCCAACACCTGCTGTTGTTGGGTGGTCTGGCCAGCACCATGCTCAACAGAAACTGGCAACTGAGTCTCATCATCATCAGATGCGTTCTGCGGTGTGCTGACCATCGGCACTGGCTCACCCGCCTCTTCAGATTCAGAGAGACACAGCTGTTGCGCATCACTGCATACTGCCTCTTCTTCACATTCCAGAATGCTGCTTGGCTGGGCCCCTGTTTCCAAGCCAACAGATTCTGAGAACAGAAGCAGAGACTCAGCTGGCTCCTGTACAGAGCTCTCTGACTGCCTGGGCAATTTGGCAGGCGGTGAAGAGACTGATGGTTGTTCAACAGTGCTGTGGTCCTGAGAGGAGGTGGAAGGTATTGAAGTCGATGCATTGGCTGCCATCCAACCAACAACGGCTTCAATTTGTTCTTCACGCAGCAGGGGGGTACGCTGAGCTCCTACAAAAGTGCGCATAAAGGAACGCTCACGGGGAAAACTGGTGGATGCTGTGTCACTGGGTGCGGCAGCAGCCACAGAATCCCCACGTCCTCTCCCTGCTGCAAGTCCACGGCCTCGACCACGACCACGTGCCTTACTCACTGACTTCTTCATCTTGGTAGATTGATAAAGAAAGTCAGAAAAGTTAAGGCCTAAGTGTGGTTATTCCTCACAGACTACAGTGAACCCTGCAGACAACTGTTCAGTATCTGTGAAAGGCCCCTTTGTGTACTTCTATAGTGTTTGCAACCAATGTATTGTATACGGATGGAAGCGCGTCACACTAATAGATTAGATTTTTTTCCACTAAAATGGAGCAGCACCAATTAGAGAAAAATGTGAAGGATGAGGCAGTGACACACGCTCAGCAGACTACAACCGGCAGTGGTTGAAGTACAAACTGGAGCGTAATCTGCACTCACAAAATGAAAAGCTCACAGACTACAGTGAACACTGAAACACAACTATTCACTATCTGTGAAAAGCTCCTTTGTGTACTTCTATAGTGTTTGCAACCAATGTATTGTATACGGATGGAAGCGCGTCACACTAATAGATTAGATTTTTTTCCACTAAAATGGAGCAGCACCAATTAGAGAAAAATGTGAAGGATGAGGCAGTGACACACGCTCAGCAGACTACAACCGGCAGTGGTTGAAGTACAAACTGGAGCGTAATCTGCACTCACAAAATGAAAAGCTCACAGACTACAGTGAACACTGAAACACAACTATTCACTATCTGTGAAAAGCTCCTTTGTGTACTTCTATAGTGTTTGCAACCAATGTATTGTATACGGATGGAAGCGCGTCACACTAATAGATTAGATTTTTTTCCACTAAAATGGAGCAGCACCAATTAGAGAAAAATGTGAAGGATGAGGCAGTGACACACGCTCAGCAGACTACAACCGGCAGTGGTTGAAGTACAAACTGGAGCGTAATCTGCACTCACAAAATGAAAAGCTCACAGACTACAGTGAACACTGAAACACAACTATTCACTATCTGTGAAAAGCTCCTTTGTGTACTTCTATAGTGTTTGCAACCAATGTATTGTATACGGATGGAAGCGCGTCACACTAATAGATTAGATTTTTTTCCACTAAAATGGAGCAGCACCAATTAGAGAAAAATGTGAAGGATGAGGCAGTGACACACGCTCAGCAGACTACAACCGGCAGTGGTTGAAGTACAAACTGGAGCGTAATCTGCACTCACAAAATGAAAAGCTCACAGACTACAGTGAACACTGAAACACAACTATTCACTATCTGTGAAAAGCTCCTTTGTGTACTTCTATAGTGTTTGCAACCAATGTATTGTATACGGATGGAAGCGCGTCACACTAATAGATTAGATTTTTTCCACTAAAATGGAGCAGCACCAATTAGAGAAAAATGTGAAGGATGAGGCAGTGACACACGCTCAGCAGACTACAACCGGCAGTGGTTGAAGTACAAACTGGAGCGTAATCTGCACTCACAAAATGAAAAGCTCACAGACTACAGTGAACACTGAAACACAACTATTCACTATCTGTGAAAAGCTCCTTTGTGTACTTCTATAGTGTTTGCAACCAATGTATTGTATACGGATGGAAGCGCGTCACACTAATAGATTAGATTTTTTTCCACTAAAATGGAGCAGCACCAATTAGAGAAAAATGTGAAGGATGAGGCAGTGACACACGCTCAGCAGACTACAACCGGCAGTGGTTGAAGTACAAACTGGAGCGTAATCTGCACTCACAAAATGAAAAGCTCACAGACTACAGTGAACACTGAAACACAACTATTCACTATCTGTGAAAAGCTCCTTTGTGTACTTCTATAGTGTTTGCAACCAATGTATTGTATACGGATGGAAGCGCGTCACACTAATAGATTAGATTTTTTTCCACTAAAATGGAGCAGCACCAATTAGAGAAAAATGTGAAGGATGAGGCAGTGACACACGCTCAGCAGACTACAACCAGCAGTGGTTGAAGAACTAACTGGAGCGTGATCTGCACTCAAAAAATCAAAACCTCACAGACTGCAGTGAACACTGAAACACAACTATTCACTATCTGTGAAAAGCTCCTTTGTGTACTTCTATAGTGTTTGCAACCAATGTATTGTATACGGATGGAAGCACGTCACACTAATAGATTTGATTTTTTTCTAATATAATGGAGCTGCACCAATTCCACTAAATAAAATAAAAAAAAAAAAGAGTCAGTGACACGTGCAGATGCCTACAAACAGCGGTGGATGCAGAGCAAACTGCAGCGTCACCTGCACTGTCACACACACACCTTGCACAGAGCTGTTAAAACAACACTGGCAAAATGAAGCTTTACACAGCGGTTGGTAAACTAGCCTGCCTCAAGCACAGTAGTACACAAAATCGCAATATCTAACTGTCCCTCAGAGTGAGCAGAGTAGCGTTCTGTCCCTTACTGAGTTCACAGCACAGTGACGCTAAAATGGCGGCGGCGCCTTTTATAGTGCATTCTGACATCATTTCAGCAGCCAATCACAGCCATGCCATTAGTTAAGATGACCGCAGCATTACAGGATGTGCCCACACTTCGTAGGATTCCTCATTGGCTGACTAAAATCACATTGCCTCTCAAAGAATTATGGGAACTTCCGATTCCGGTATACGATATTGAAAAAGTATCGGAATTAAGTATCGGAATTCCGATAACGCGAATATCGGCCGATACCCGATACTTGCGGTATCGGAATGCTCAACACTAGTTGTGATGCATCAGGTTGGATGAGTATGGGTGCTGAAGCAAAACATTTTTTCAAGGAGGAAAATGCTTGACAAGCTTTGTCAGACCACCTAGAAAAATCCGTCCCTTTTTTTGTCATGTCAGTGAGAGGTTTGACAACAGATGAGAAATTACGAATAAATTTCCGGTAGTAGTTAGCAAACCCCAGGAAACGCTGCAGTGCTTTAAGATCCTCTGGCCGATCCCATTCAAGCACAGCCTTCACTTTCCCAGGGTCCATACGGAAACCGGAGGCTGACATCAAGAATCCTAAAAACTGAAGTTCTTGTACAGCGAATACACACTTCTCCCATTTGGCGTACAGTTTATTATCTCGCAAGATCTGCAACACTTGTCTCACATGCTCCTGATGAGACACAAGATCCGGCGAGTAAATTAAGATGTCATCTAGATAAATGACAAGAAACTGTCCCACTAGGTGGCGAAAGATGTCATTAACAAAATGTTGAAACACCGCCGGGGCAGTAGTCAGACCGAAAGGCATGACAAGGTTCTCATAATGTCCCTCCGGAGTGTTAAACGCCGTCTTCCACTCATCCCCCTCCTTTATCCTAATCAGATTATAAGCCCCCCTGAGATCCAACTTAGAGAACCATTTGGCGCCCACAATCTGATTGAAGAGATCAGGAATAAGTGGGAGCGGATACGGATCTCGGACCGTAATCCGATTAAGCTCACGGAAATCCAGGCAAGGGCGTAGGCCTCCATCTTTTTTCTTCACAAAGAAGAACCCCGCGGCCACTGGGGAAGATGAAGGTCTAATATGCCCCTTGGCCAGACTTTCCAAAATGTAATCCTTCATAGCTTGCCTCTCAGGACCAGAAAGGTTATATAACCTAGATTTTGGTAACTTAGCATCAGGAAGCAATTTTATAGCACAGTCATATGCGCGATGAGGAGGTAATTCTTGACACCCTTCCTCTGAAAACACATCCTCAAAGTCCTCCAGAAAAGGAGGTAAGGTTCTAGGCACGACCGTACCGATGACCGTGTTCATGCAGTTACTATTGCAAAATTCACCCCACTGGCTTATCTCTCTGGATTGCCAATTAATAACTGGGTTATGTTTAGTTAACCAAGGAAGTCCCAACACAATAGGAGTGGGAAGGCCCTCCAACACATAACAAGACAATAGTTCTTTATGTATTGCCCCCACTCGAAGGTCTATGTTATGCACGGCTTGCACAAAGCTACCTTGACCGAGAGGCCTGGCGTCAATAGAGAATATAGGGATAGGTTTGGCCAATACACTCAGTTGCATACCTTGCACCTGGGCAAACCGAGCGTCCACCAGATTAGCCGCAGCCCCACTATCCAGAAGAACAGAAATCCTCTCAGTTCTCGTACCTACCACCACCTCCGCTGGTACGAGAAACTGAGACGGACTTGGGGACGAAATACATACTCCCAGATTGTCGTCCACCACACAACCTGGGATTAATAGTTTTCCGGCGACTTCTTGCTCAGTACAGTACGGGATGGACACCCCTCAATAAAATGTCCCTCTCTCCCGCAGAAGAAACACCTTCTTGTTTTGCGGCGCACCGCCGATCCCCTCCCTCGGAATGATGTCCCTCCCAACTGCATAGGTTCCTCGGAACAAACCAGGGGAACCTCAATATTAGGGACTTTAGAAGGAGGTGGAGTCATCACAGGGGGCGGAGTTACCCCACACCTCTCCCGAAGCCGTCTATCAATGCGAATAGCAAGAGCCATAGCGGCCTCCAGTGACGGGGAGAATCATACTGAGCCAACACATCTTTTAATTTGTCAGATAAACCTTGACAAAACTGACTCTTAAGAGCCGGGTCATTCCACTGAGTATCCGTGGCCCACCTACGGAACTCTGAAGAAAATTCCTCCGCCGGACGATCTCCCTGCTGTATCCTACGTAACTTCATTTCAGCAAGGGAGACCCGATCCGGTCATCATATACCAGACCCAGGGCTGTAAAAAATCGGTCCACTGACTGGAGAGCCGGGGAGCCCGGGGGGAGAGAGAACGCCCAGGATTGAGGGTCCCCTTGTAAGAGCGAGATGACAATTCCCACCCTCTGATCCTCACTCCCCGACGACTGCGGCCGCAGCCGAAAATACAATTTACATGCTTCCCGGAAAGTAAAAAACTTGTCCCGCCCACCAGTGAACCTGTCCGGGAGAGCTACTTTAGGTTCAAATCTGGTTTGCTCCCGGGGGTACAAAACCTTGGATTTAACGTCCGTCAGCTCCATGGACAAACTCTGCAACTGCTGAGCTAAATGGGCTACTGGATCCATGGTGGCTGGGGAGAATCTTTAGATGGGCCGGTGAAAATATCACGACGTATAACAGATATATTCAAAGATAGCAACCTATATCTAATGTGACATCATTCTAAATTTCATATAATAGAGAAAATCAACATGTATACATAGTATCTGCCAGCAATGTCTTACCTGACATAATATCCTATGTATTGTGGGTCAATACTGTGTACGTGTCAGCTGTCTCTGGATAGAGGTGGACCGGGGTCTATGCTGACCCTGAACTGGGGTCCTGACTAGTCCCTCTACCTGGAGGTACTGTTAATGGTACAGAGGTCCACGCCGCCAGCGTAACCCTGTCTCCTGTAGATCCCTGACCACTGTAATCTAGTCCTGAGAAGGACCCTGATTACCACCACAGGGAATGGGCAGGTCACAGCTTACACACAGTCTAAGACAAACGAGACAGACAAGGGTAAAGAAAACACAGCCTTGCATACAACACTTCCACTACAGAGGAACACAAAAGGTTAAGGAGATAAACAATAAGCGAGGAGAGGAAAAACCACAACAGGCACTCTTAGCTTAAGTCTTCTCAGAAACGATCCGCTCTGCTGGTCTGAATGAATGCTTTCACCGGCAACTTCCCCAGCAGACCAGCAGGTATATGAAGGAAGCTAATTAACAAAACATCAATCGCAGCTGGGCGAGGCCCAGCACCGAGAGAGAAAGAATTAACTCCCTCACTGCCGAAAAACACCCAGCACCAGAAACTCAGCTGTGCGAAGTCAGGGTGTGCAATTGCGACGATCTCCGCCGCGACACACCCGTGACACATATTTAAAGTAGTCCTGTAAAGCTGTCTTTACAATGTGCCTGGGAGTTTGCAGAGCCACTCACCTGGAGGATACTGTACCAAGGGGGCATATGTTCACACCTCAACTCAGAGTAAAGCCTTGTAAACTGGCCCCGAATGTGTGATCTAAATTTGTTCCAGCAGCACCTTGTACATACTGCTACATTTAACAGCACCATTCATCCACCAAAATATACTTCAGCCCTGAGGCAAGAAGCTGTGCCTGTGGCGAGCTAGTCAAACTCTGCTGCATCTCCACCAGTTTCAGAGGATAAGCACTGCAGCGCCGTTCAGCTTTCACCATAAACCACAGGTGGCGTAACCAACAGTGTAATAGAAAATCTAATCCTCCCCTGTACATTATTCCCCTTTTCAGTGAACAGCCAGGGACACGGACAGGGTCACTGCTGGCGTGACACATCCCTTTAACACACCGGCAGGGTACAGAGTCCCCCAGTGCCCTGCTGAGCGATACACTTGCAGGAGCCTATAGGCAGACTCACGCTGAAAGGGTCATCATCCGTATGTATTACACAAGAAAAGAACAATTTTGTTGGTGGAGGAGGGGTGGTGGGGCAGGCCACATAGTGAGGTAGCCAAAATGCCATATGTTTAGTAGGGTTGAGCATTCCGATACTGCAAATATCGGGTATCGGCCGATATTGGCTGTATCGGAATTCCGATTCCGAGTTCCGATATTTTCGTCATATCGGATACCGGAATCGGGATGTCACTGTCACTGTCAGTGTCCGTCTGTCGGGTCTGTCAGGAGTCAGCGGCACTTACCTGGCAGAAGATCTCCGGCGGTCACGTCCTGGACTGCTTCATGGCTGCCATCCTCTTCTCCCCGGCGGTCACATGCAGTTTCTCGCGATAACTGCAGTGACTGCTGGGTAATCCCGGCCTAAAGCAGTCAGTCCGATGACGTCACCGCCGGGGAAGCAGGTAATCAGCTGTGCTGCGTTGCAGAGCTGGATCGTCGTGGGGCTGTCGTTATGGACTGCGTCGGACAGGTGGTATACTGTTGGTTTGTTTTTTTTATTTTGTTACAGGAGATCGATGGCGTCGCAGGAATGAGAGAGTAATAAAAAAAATGAAAACTGTGTTGTCTCTTTTATTTCATTAAAAGACTTTTTTCTTGCTGTGTCTTTTTTTTTACACATTTAAAAACTTTGGGATTAATAATGGATCGGTGTCTTATTGACACCTATCCATTATTAACCGGGCTTATTGTCACCGTGCAATCAACGGTGACATTAACCCCTTATTACCCCACTTGCCACCGCTACAGGGCAGTGGGAAGAGCCGGTAAAGTGCCACAATTGGCACATCTTTTGATGCGCCAAATGTGGGGCTGCTGTAGCCTGGTATTATCAGGCTGTTGAGGGCCAAAATCCATGGGCCTTGACAGTCTTTTAATACCAGGCTGCAGCAGTCTGCATTTTACTTGGCTGGTTAACAAAAATAGGGGGACCCCTACGCCGTTTTTCTTTCGAGGGGATCCCCTATTTTTGTTAACCAGCCAAGCTAAGCAGACTGCTGTGGCCTGGTATTATCAGGCTTGCAAGGTCCATGGATATTGGATCCTTACCAGCCTGAAAAACCAGGCCTCAGCAGTCTGCTTCATCTGGCTGGTTAACAAAAATAGGGGGGACCCACGCCAATTTTTTTTCGAGGGGATCCCCTATTTTTGTTAATCAGCCAAGATATGCAGACTGCTGTGGCCTGGTATTATCAGGCTGGCAAGGTCCATGGATCTTGGCTCCTTAACAGCCTGAAAAACCAGGCCTCAGCAGTCTGCTTCATCTGGCTGGTTAACAAAAATAGGGGGGACCCCACGCCAATTTTTTTCGAGGGGATCCCCTATTTTTGTTAATCAGCCAAGATATGCAGACTGCTGTGGCCTGGTATTATCAGGCTGGCAAGGTCCATGGATCTTGGCTCCTTAACAGCCTGAAAAACCAGGCCTCAGCGGTCTGCTTCATCTGGCTGGTTAACAAAAATAGGGGGGACCCCACGCCATTTTTTTTTCGAAGGGAACCCCTATTTTTGTTAATCAGTTCCCTCTGACGTCACTGATGGTGTCCCTGGCTGACCTGAAGTGAAAGTGGAAAGCAATCAATTAAGCTTTCCACTTCCTCTCCTGTCAGCCAGGAGAGGAACTCATTCATTTGGGGGTTTACTGTGAGGCTGCAGCATTAGCTGCGGTCCCTGCAGTAAACATTAACCCTTTCTGAAGGATTACACCGTGGGACCTGACTGTGCATCGGATTGGTAAGAATAATTTTGCTTTATTATTTTATTTTTATTACAGGAAATGGTTTTAGCAGGTAAATAAAATATGGTCAAAAACTGTGTGATTATTTCATTAAACTTCTTTTTTATTAAAGTGTGTGTGTTTGATTTTTCTTTCATACAATAGGATTAATAATTGATAGTTGTCTAATTGACAGCTCTCAATTATTAACCTGGCTTAAAGTGACCTTTCAATTGCAAGGTCATTTTAACCCCTTATTAACCCATTCGCCACCGCTACAGGGCAATGGGAATAGACGGGCAAAGTGCCAGAAAGGGCAAATCTAATTAGAGATTTGCCCTTTCTGGGGTGTCTGTGGGCAGATGTCATTGTGACATATATATACATATATGTATAGTTTATACACTTCTACATAGTAAAATATCCTCTGATTCAATTGTCGGGTAAAGCCGGCTTCAGTGAAAAGACAGAAGCAACCGACATGAAATGACACTTGGTGTACATAGGGTTAACCATGTCTTTTCATGTAGTTTGATATCTGATTTGCACAAACAATTACATGAGTGTAAGTGCAAAATTTCACACCTGTAGGGGTTAATTAAAGGTGTAAATTCGTAGAAAAAAAGTCCGTTTTTTTTACAACGAATTTACACCTTTAATTAACCCCTACAGGTGTGAAATTTTGCACACATAGACTGATTTAATTGTTTGTGCAAATCAGATAGCAAACGACATGAAAAGACATGGTTAACCCTATGTACACCAAGTGTCATTTCATGTCGGGTGCTTCTGTCTTTTCACTGAAGCCGGCTTTACCCGACAATTGAATCAGAGGATATTTTACTATGTAGAAGTGTATAAACTATACATATATGTATATATATATGTCACAATGACATGTATATATAATATATATATATATATGTATTCTATGTGTGTATATTTAGTGTTTACAAGGAAAGAAAGAGGTTTTTTTAGTTGCGATATTTTGTTCCCATAGACTTACATGGGACTTCCGGTATCGGTAGGTATCGCCGATATTTTAATGGTATCGGCGATACCATTCCGATTCCGATACTTTAGGATATCGGAAAGTATCGCTCAACTCTAATGTTTAGGTGTCTAATGGATGTTAAGATGCTGCAAATGGATTAATTGGATAAGTCCAACAAAGAGTCGGCACAAAACACGTGTAGTGGATCTACAGATAAAAGGTATATGTAGTGCACTCAAATATTAAAAATATCCGTCTAGATTTATGCAGTAACACCCATACTCAGAGTCCCACTTTGGATAACACCCAAATTTAAAAGCAGTAAAGTTTATTCTATCAGTACAATGCAGCAGAATACATTGTTGTTGGAATTCTTCATCTCCGTATCTGTTTAGGTAGAAAAAATGTTAGCCCGAGGCCCAGTCTGGCTACCACCCAATTCTGCAAAGCATGAAAGTGAACTCTAGAAGTACAGTCCAGCTGTACATATTGTTGTGTCAATTGGTCAGCTCCGTATCTATTTCCGCAGGAACACCCATACTCAGAGGCCCAGTTTGGCTAACACCCTAATTGAAAAGCAGGAAAGTACAGCTGTATATTCCTGATGACATATTCACATCTATATTTGCACATGTCTAAAGGGAGTAGCCAAAGTCCAACTCTCTTCAACATTTACATCATGGCTACCACTATAGAATCTTCCACAGCACCAGGTCCTGGCCCGGCGTTAAGGGCAGGCAGACCAGGCAGCTGACTAGGGCCCCCAGGCACAGCAGCGGCCCCTTTGGGGCCCATTTGGCACCTGAGCAAGGGGTTTTTTTTTTGTTTTTTTTTCCGGGGTCGGTCCAAATGCATCCAAAACCGTATAAAGCGCAAAAACGCTGGAAATCTGAATTAAAAAAACCCACAGATTTTTACCTGCATTTTCGTGTCTCTGCAAACGTTGCGGATTCTGCTGCGGATCCGCAGCGGATTTGGCCCTGCAGATCCACAGCAGATTCTCCTGCTTTGTACAGTACCATTATAGTCTATGTAAAATAAAAAATGCTGTGCACATTCGGAAAAAAACGCAGCATAAATGCTGCGGCTTCATTTCCGGAGCATGTCAATTCTTTGTGCGGATCTGCAGCGTTTCTGCACCCATTAACTTGCGTTGAGTCGGGCGCTATCACTCATGTAAGAAGTGAAATCTGGCATTGTATACCTATATTTCTCTGCTGTATCTGTGCATCATCAATCGTGGTATGTGTTAAAGGGGGGGCCCACTGAGACTCTTTCGCCCGAGGCCCTCAAAAACCTGGAGCCGGCCCTGTGCAATGCGAACCTTTCACGGCGCTGCACTGATTCTGTTAAGGGGGCAGAGGGACAGGACTCCCATCGCACATACAGATATAGCAGCTGGGGTAAAGGTTAAGAATTGTTACCACATCGCATTATTCATTGAGTCATCATAGCGGTTCTCTTGTGTCAATAACTCAGCATAATAATTTTAGCTCTTTATTGCATTGCCTGTTAATGGTTTCCACCAGTAAGGGGAACAGTATCGAGAAATTGGATCACTCACATGCATTGTTTTGCACAGGGCCCTCAGTTACACCTCTTGACAACAGATAGTAAAAGTCAGCATAATATTGCATTTTTTTTTTAGTATTGCCTGTTTCTGGTTTCCACCGGTAGGGGAACAACATTGAGAGAGTTTCTCACTGCCATGCATTGTTTTTTACTGAGCCCTCAGTTACACCTCTTGCCAACAGATACGCAAATATTTTCTTGACTATCAAAGTACCTTTTTTGGGGGGGGATATTGGCACACTGTTCTGTACTATATATGAGTATATGACTATACTCATTATTTGTTCTGTACCAACTGTAGTTAATAATCGATAGGCAACAGATTCTATTAATATTTGGAACTTGTTGTAGATAAATTTATGGACGGCCAATGTTATTCACTAAGCCACGGTCCTTATTCTAGGATCATGACATTGGAACATAATGGCAATAAATCTATTATATATAGAGAACTGCAGGTGTTTTATTACAACTTGCGATTGATGTGGTCACAAAAATGTAGTCTGACTCTTCCATATGCAGCAATGTGGTGAAAATGTAAGGGACAGTCCTATGTCCCTTTTTCTAAACTTGCATCCTTTTTATATAAATTGATAGTTATTTTATTCTTCATATGTCACTAGAATTTTTTGTTTTTTTGGAAAAAAACAGTATCTGAGGAAATTGATTGGGCTTAATGTAATCCGGGTTTCACCTTTGACTTCGAGAGGAGGTGTTCATATACCTTCTGTTATGTTGTAATGTCGTCGGTGGTCATCCCGTAGCTGGAGGCAGAAGCAGTCAGATGTGTCTGTGTCAAATCTTATGGAGCGCCTGCGGGAGCTCGCGCGCTCCAGGAGAGGGGGATGGCTATAAGGCCTGCTGTCTTCCCTTATGGGCACTTATGGATACCCTGGACGCAGAAAGAAAGGGCAGGAGGACCAGGCCCCCTAAGAGGCTGTCACTGGAGCTGTCATCGCGCGGCTGACGTATGTTCTGGAGCCCCTCCAGGGACCCTGCGAAGGCTGGAGGAAGCGGTGCGGCTCCACCCCCATTGGCACACCTCCGCCAGGAAACTGCCTAGCCAGGTGCAGGCGCAGGTCTGCCGAGCGGACCTGGATCGAGTGCCGTAACGGAAGTGCAGGCCACACAGGATGTGCGGCCTCCTCGTAGAGTGCAGTCGGCACCAGGGGCTAGCGGCGCTGCGGGGGTGGCGTGGAACCCCGTAGTGAGCCGGGAGAAGCGTCATCGCAGAGGCACGGGGTACAGGACAGAGCAGGCAGGGAGCCAGACACGGGGACTGTGGGTGCGGCAGGCGCCCTGGAGGATCACGTCGGTAGCGGGCCAGCAATGGGGAGGAAGAAGAGGAGGTGTTCAGCGGGCAGGCTGCATCAGCTGGACCCCCTGCTGCCTGACCCTGACAGCAGGCGAAACAGGAGGAGAGTGTTGGGCAGCGTGGTCGCAATGGCGGACGGGGCACAAGGATGACCATCGCTACAGTTCACAGGGTCGCAGGGGCGTTCCAGGGCCATACGGAGGTCGGCAGTTTGTCACGCTGCACGTGCTCCGGTCCCCACTGTTGATGAGGAGGCCAGGGGCGCAGCCAGGGGCGCATGCCAGGGGCAGCAAGGCGGCGCAGAATGTTATGATATAGACAGCGACATGGACGTGGCTTTAGAGTTACAGTGTTATGAATGTGCTAGAGATGGTTTCTGAGCAGAGGCTCCCTCTGGTGGTTACAGAATGTACTGAACCTTTCAGCGAGGAATGGCAATCTGGGATCACGGACTGGTCTGATATAAGGGAGGTTCCCTCCCATGATGGTTGCCGGTGATCAATTGTTCTTGTCTCAATTGTGGTTCCTGGTTCTTTTGGAAGTTTGCTGAGTCCTGCCTGCATCTTCTGCTATCAGATAAGATATTTTCTGCTTTTATTTTTGTGTGCTTACTTTTTGCATAGTTCCTGCTCTTCTGTGGAGGTCAGCCAGGTCCCCTACGGGGCTTGTGCTCCTCTCAGTTTATCTGAAGCCACTGTTATTTGTTCATTTGCGTTTTCCTGTTTTTTCAGTGGCTGCGGCTTAGTTTTGTTACATCAGAGATCTGATTTTAGGTGGTAGAGATCGTGTGATCTCAGGTGTTTTTGCAATCAGAAGAGTTGGTATTTTTTAGGATTTTTTTTGGATTGCAGTGAGAATTCTTTCCTGTACTTTTCTGTCTAGACAGATTGGGCCCCAGCGTTTGCTCATTCTATTTTCTGTCTGTGTCCGTGCTTCTTCTTGTCTAACCGCCATTACATGTTTGGGGCTTCCTATTTTCTTTGGGTATCTGCTCCGGGGCAGATAGCTTTCCTCTTTCTGCCTTTAGGTGTAGTTATCTCTCTGGCTGTGACGAGGCATCTAGGATCAACATAAGAACGCTCCACGGCTACCTCTAGTTGTGTGGTTAGTTCAGGTTACTGCAATTCAATAGGTTCCAGCCTCTCTGGTGTATTGCCGTATTTGCTTTGTCTCCTCAGCTACCAAAACATAACACTACAGGATGCGTGACGTTCGGTTGTCGGGGACACAGCACCTGTGCAGCTTGTTGAGTATGAGTCTTTGTCATGTTTGTTGCCCGCAGGGGCTGGTTGAGGTGTAATCGGTGCGGGTAGTGCGTTAGGGTTAGAGGAGCTGGGTCCGAGGGGTGGCGGCGGTATGTTTAGCCCGGATATTAGGGAGGTGCTGTTGACTATGTCTCACATTTTAAAAAGAATGGAAGAAGGTACAGCGACTGGGGCAGGGGTGTCACCCGTCGGGCTATGGGTGGCGGCATCGGATTTGGGGAATCAGATTGTAGGTGACCTCTGTAGGGCCGTGGAGGGGGGAACAGGTACCCAGCTCTGGTGTATCTGTGTCACTGCAAATGGAGAAGGATAAAGGGTATGCGTTAAAATTGGATGATAGGGCAGAGGGTCAAGTTAACGTTTGCTTTGAGGGCCCCTTGGGGGAGCATTTTAAAAAACAATTGAAGGCAAAAAAGTGTTGTGCTGAATAAGTGGAAAATTTTCCCTTTACCCCCTTGGAGAAGTTAAATTTGGATAAGGCAAAGAGGGATGACAGTAAAAAGGAGGAGAAACGAAGCTGACACTGGCGCCATATCCAGCATACGTTCCCGAACTCGATGCAAGCATTCCCTATATTATCGAGAGTTAGAGTTCAGAAGTCCACGGAAAATAATTCATGATTGTTTTGTTATGTGTACGCGATTGGGGAAGCTCACCGAACTTGTGGTGGGCTGACCTGGTTGCGCTATGATGAACAATTCAGGCAGCGTAAGGCGGTAAGGCCTCACATTAGGTGGTATCAAAAGTATATAGGCCTGTGGCTTTAAGTGATGGCCCCGCAAGGTATGGGCAGTCCTTTCATGGGAGCGGAGGGAGCATTTCCCAGCAGACGGGACAGGGAGGAGGTAGTCAGGGGGGGCAAGGAGCAAATGAAAAATCCTGAACATGCTGGCAGTTTAATGAGGGCCAGTGGAAATATGGCAATACATGCAAATTTAAGCATGTGTGCAGTCGTGTGCAGGTACAGTTTTATTTATTGGAATTTTCAATGACTTTTGATATTCATTGTTTTTATCCTGCTATTTTTCATTTTTTGGGTTGTGAATCAATACCTAAGGTGTGGGGGTGGGACAGAAATTCAATGAACAACTCAGGTAGCTAGCAACTTTTAGCTTGTATTTCTCTGCAGGATGTTTTTCTGATCTAACAATGGGCTCTACATCTCGCAGAAGACAGTAATATTTTTGGCTACATCTGTGTAAAATTTACTGTGAAGACCCAGAGGTGCAACATTACTGACTTTGTTAAGAGGGTGTATTGTGCGTACTTCAGAGTTAAACTCGGAGAACAAGACAAGCATTGTTCTCCTCACAAAAGTGTGCAAAACCTGTATTGAGAGCTTGACGTCATGGTCTCAAGGAAAGAATGCTAAACTTCAGTTTGGAGTTCCTATGGTTTGGAGAGAACCAAGCATTTACAAGACTACAATTTCTGGCTTGTCGATGTAAAAGGTTAGAAAAAGAAAAAAAAGCAATATTTACAATACCGGAGTATCCCTTCAGCTATTCGACCAGTTGCCCATAGTGAAGACATACCTGTTGCAAAATGAACTGCGCTTCCAGAAAACGTTGACACAGATCTATCCTTCTCACATTGTTATACTAATGAAGAAGACAGTACAGATGTTTTTCTGCCATGTCATGAAGATAGTGACAAAGCAATTATGTTTACTCAGTCTGCTTTGAATGATCTGGTAACAAATCTTTATGTTCCAAAACAGTCTGAGGCTTCAAGAAGACTACAAGACAATCGAATGTTCAAACCCAGCACAGGTGCCTCATTTTATCATAAAAGGGAAGCAGAACTGCGTAAGTACTTCCATTCAGATGGCCAGCTAGTCTATTGTAGTGATGTTGAAGGGCTACTTCTCTTAATGGGACTTCCAGCACATGATTCAAGGGATTGGAGGCTTTTTATGGATAGTTCCAAAACAAGTTTAAAATGTGTTTTGTTACATAATGGAACTAAGTATGGCTCTATAACAATAGGTCATTCTGTAAAACGTAAAG
The DNA here is from genome assembly GCA_033576555.1 of Oophaga sylvatica. Lineage (NCBI taxonomy): Eukaryota > Metazoa > Chordata > Amphibia > Anura > Dendrobatidae > Oophaga > Oophaga sylvatica. The sequence continues at coordinate 28,542 of JARQOD010007942.1, forward strand.
AAGAAAATAAAAACATGCAGATTGTTCTACAGAGGTTACAATATAATACTCATGGGTGGTTAATTTGTGTGAATTTTACAATGGTTAACTTTCTTTTGGGTCTGCAAGGAGGGTACAAAAAACACCCTTGTTTTCTGTGCTACTGGGACAGTTGAGCTACAGCAGAGCATTGCTTTAAAAATGAATGGCGTCAGCGACAGAGTTTGAAATCTGGCGATAAGAATGTGATCCATGATCCTCTAGTGGATAGAAATAACATTGTCTTTCCTCCCTTGCACATAAATCTTGGATTGATGAAGCAGTTTGTCAAACCTCTCAATCATTGTAGAGAATGCTTTAACTATATATGTTCAACTTTTCATGATCTTACTGAAGAGAAGAAAAAGGCTGGATTTTTGATGGACCTCAACTAAGAACACTTCGGAGAAACCCAAATTTTATCACATCAATGAATGAGACAGAATAAAAGCTTGGAATGCATTTTGAAATGTGGTGCAGAATTTTCTAGGGAATAAGAAAGCAGACAACCATGAAGACATTGTGGAAGAGCTACATATGAGTGCAAAATATTGGATGCAGAAGGAGTATCAAGATTCACTATTTACACAGCCATTTTTACTTTTTTCAAGAGCACCTTGGGGATGTGAGCGAAGAGCAAGGGGAGCGTTAACATCACGACATTACAACAATGGAAGAATGGTATGAAGGCCGCTGGGACTCACACATGATGGCTGACTATTGCAGGAGCTTGATGAGAGACAACCCAGAAGCTGTACATCACAGATCAGCCAATAAAAGAAATTTAAAATAACTGACATTTGCCATTCATCTGTGTGCCATATATATGTGTTTTTATATTTGGTATTTGAATTCTGTAAGTATATTTCATTTGCTGTACATAGACTTTGGAATCTTTGATATTCCTTAATTAAAAATATACAAAATGTAGTACCGAAAATCATGTGTTTTTATCATAAAACATTCGATAGTAGTAATTTTCAGCAAAACTGCAAAATATCTATAAATCCTGATGTGATAGTCAAACACAGAGTTCATATTCGTAATCGGCAGCCAAAACTGAATTAAAATATGGTTTAAAACCTTCTGTCTGAAAAATTGTGTTGAACTGTGATTATTTTCAGGCTAGCCCTAGCAGTCACCAGCCAAACCACATTACAGCTGCAGCAGGCCGTGTGTTAGGGGTTGAGTTCCCGCTTCTGCACAAGGGGAATCTCGAGCCATTCTGGCTGTGGTCACCCATTTGTCTCCGGCCGCAGTGGACTCTGCTCAGCTTAGACGTCAGTCCCAGTGTCTTGCCCAGTCTAACAGTGTGCAGAAGATTACTGCTGCCTCTCCAGGCTCTGCTATTGTGGCCAGTACTGGTTAGCGGCGAGCAGACGTCTTTAGGACAAAGTCCTTGTTTTCCCCTTCTGAGCATGCCCAGGGTGAGATCTCTCATTGGAGATCAGGGGTCACATGCTCAGGTACTGCAGCAGCTCCTATTGGTCCGCCAGGAAGGTCCTGTGACTACTGGTGTTCTGGAACAGTTTCATTGGTCCTTGTTTCTGGCAGGTCCTGTAGCTGTTACTATAAAAGGGTGGCATGGCTGGGCCGCCATGCGCTAGTATCAATTGCATTATGTGCTTTGCGCCAGTGTGATCATGCACGCATGTGGTTAGGGCTCGGCTGAAATAAGCCCCTAGAATACCGGCACCTCCGGTGAGGAGATTTGAGTGCAAGTGGTTAGGGCTTGGCTGAAATAAGCCTCTAGAATACCGGCTTCTCTGGTGAGGAGATTGCTTGATTGCGTTGCTGTCTGCGTGATCACGGACTGCTATCCGCACAGCAGTTATCTGTGTATCCCTGTGGTGTTAACAGGACACAGTCTTTTTCTCAGCGGCTCTGTGACGCAACAGGGTTCGCTTTATAACGCTGGTTCAGCACCCTAGCGTTTTACTTTGCGGCTCACTGAAGCTAAGTGAGTGTGCACCTATCGCCATATAGTGCTGTGGCATTCCCGTTAGCGGCTCTGGGGATTAACAGAGTTCGCACTTACTGCCACAGCGCGCTACGGCATTTATTTTAGCGACTCTGCGGGATAACAGAGTTCGCTACTTTCGACATCTTACTAGCAGCGGGCTTCGCCTGCACGGTGGACCCCGGGCTGCGAACGCACCTCTCTAATATATCTATTAGGTGCATTCCGCAGACCCTAACAACATGTTTGCCCATTGTGCCCAATTGCCCCCACTTTTCAGGCTCCTGTTTCTTTTTGACAATGATCCAGCTGTCATGTTTGATCCTTCAAAATAGTATGGAACATCGGCCGGTAACCCTTAGACTTTATAAACGCAACGTGCCAACAGGTTTCTCACATAATTCTTTAGTTAACAGGGGGGCTTGAAAAGTTCAAGGCCCACCCATGAAATCTTTTTCGCATGGTCTTGTTTTGCAATGCAATATCTTATTTACTCAGTTGAATGGTCTCATGATGAGCAATCTTGATTTATTTACATTTTTTTGGTTTGCATGACAGCATTTTAAAGTTTGGTGGGAAGGCTGAAATATGGGAATGGAGAAATTGGCAAAGCGAGCAGTCATTCAATACCTTCAGAAAAAAGGACTGACACCATTGGAAATTCACAAGGACATGCTGGAGACATTAGAGAACAATGCTCCTTCTTATACAATGGTGAAAAAGTGGGTTGCAGATTTCAAGCGGGGACAGACATCAATTGAAGATGCTGCTCGCAGTGGTCGTCCCTCAACCGCATGCACAGAAGAAAATTTTCCAAAAAGTGCAAGACATTGTAATGGCAGATCGACGTGTCAAACAGCGGCACATTGCACAATGTGTGTGCATATTAGTGGAGAGGGTTGGCCATATTCTAACACAGCTGGTGAACATGCATAAACTTTCGGCCCAATGGGTGCCCAGACTTTTGACATTAGAGAACAAACGTCTCAGAGAACTTCGCTCTGCAGAAAATGTGCAACTGTTTGAAGCTGATATTCAACTTTTTAGGCAGAGATTTGTTACAATGGATGAAACTTGTGTACACCACTTTTGCCCGGAGTCAAAAGAAGCCTCAACACAGTGGAAACATCCCACCTCCCCACGGCCCAAAAAGGAAAAGGTGGTTCCTTCCGCTGGCAAGTTGATGGCATCAGTGTTGTGGGATTCCAAGGGTGTCATTCTTCTGGAGTTCCTCTAAGAAGGTTAAACCATTAATGGGGAATATTAGGCAGCTCAGATTCATCTTCTGAGGTCATCAATTAAGGAAAAATGTCAAGGGATGCTGCAGAAAGGGGTGTTGTTTCACCAGGACAATGCGCCTATTCACACATCAGCTGTTGCAATGGCTGCAATTCACTTCTGTGGCTTCCACTGCTTCAGCACCCACCCTATTCCCCTGATTTGGCTCCCTTAGACTATCACCTATTTCCACAGAATGAAAAAGCACCTTTGTGGAAGTCGTTTTCCTTCTGATGAAGCCGTCATGGACGCCGTTAAAGAGTTTTTGGAGGAGCAAGACGGAACGTTCTACCACAGTGGACTAATGAAACTCCAAGAGCGATGGCATACCTGTGTGACCTTCAAGGGAGACTATGTCGAGAACTGACTGTAAAAATTTGGACCCACGGTCAACACTTCTGGGTCGGCCCTCAAAATTTTCAGTTGCCCCTTGTATATACAAAAGTGTGGTCAGGGTTTCAAGAACATTTCTGGGTACAGTTTAAAAAGTCGACATTTTATTCTTAACACAGACCTAGTTAAGCAGTCTGTGTAAATATATTTTTCATCTTTTTTGGTTACTTGATGTTTGTATTGTTCATGTTCACAAAGCATATAAACATATGGCAATACTATTGGATTGGCAGGAGAGGAGACATTTAAAAATGGTGCCTCGAATATCAGATGGCTGTTACTATGAAAAGTGTGAAAGAAGATCACCATAAACCGCCAATGCACCCAATTGTGAGTCGACGTCCATTCAAAATGGTAGCCAATGGCATTGAGCATCGTAAGGTAGAGGCCAGCAGGACAGGCCATAGCTAAGTCTTTACCAGCATGGATCAGTTACCAAAATTGGTAGTGGCTGTCCATGTGAATGATTTCAGTGCCAAGACTCCACAGCTGTGGAACAGGGAGAGGGAACTATTGCTGGGGCCATAAGCAAGCAGGGGGGGCCCAGTCATGTGCGCCAGCACTGGCACAGGGCCCCTCATAGTAAGCCCGTGTGTCTGACGGCGAGAGGGCCCATCCCAAAATCAGAGCCACTTTTTGGTACTATGAGGGACCCTCTGCCAGTGCCGTCGCCTGAGAGTGGGAGCCCCACCTACTCAGGGTACCGGCACTAGCTTACTGACCGAGCACTCCGCCCCCACCAGGTGGTGATTTTAATTACAGCAGGTCCCTACTTACCCATAAATGCAGGCATTACTGACAGAGGTGCCACATTCACCCAGAAATTCAGATATCAGCCTAATAGAGGTATGTTCACATTAGGTCAGGGACTCACCAGACTTGAGACCACCTTGACGATGGTTGGTGGGCTTTTAATGTTTGGCCAAATGTTTATACTAAGCGTTTCAAATTTTTCCTTATACTCCAAAGCCTTATTGCTATTCAAAATTTCATGTATTCTATGTTGCCGTGCTTTAGTATGATAGAGTGCAGCCTTTTCTCATATGTTTTACATGGGGTAGCTCCCCTTGGTTTGCACCTAGTTCACATTAGTCTGGATGTGCCAGTCAGGTTTTTTTGTCTTTTGAATGTTAGCTTACTGACCGAGCAATCCGCCCCACCAGGTGGTGATTTTAATTACAGCAGGTCCCTACTTACCCATAAATGCAGGCATTACTGACAGAGGTGCCACATTTACCCAGAAATTCAGATATCAGCCTAATAGAGGTATGTTCACATTAGGTCAGGGACTCACCAGACTTGAGACCACCTTGACGATGGTTGGTGGGCTTTTAATGTTTGGCCAAATGTTTATAATAAGCGTCTCAAATTTTTCCTTATACTCCAAAGCCATATTGCTATTCAAAATTTCATGTATTCTATGTTGTCATGCTTTAGTATGATAGAGTGCAGCCTTTTCTCGTATGTTTTACATGGGGTAGCTCCCCATGGTTTGCACCTAGTTCACATTAGTCTAGATGTGCCAGTCAGGTTTTTTTGTCTTTTTCTGTCTTTTGTCCTGTGCCAGTGCCGTCGCCCGAGAGTGGGAGCCCCCACCTACTCAGGGTACCGGCACTAGCCCAGGGGCGCCGGGAGGTGACCCCGGCCCTGTGGGGGGGGGGCAGGCCAGATAGAGAAGTGGCAAAAAGTTACATAGGTTGAGTTGTATGCTGGACGTTCTGCAGCTGAAAATGGAGGAATTTAACACAGTCAGGCAACTTACTATACAGATGTGATGCTCCACTAAAGCTATTTGTACACTGTCAGGGCCAGGCAGCTGTACTACTCCACCAAATTAATTGCCCCCTTAACACAGTCAGGTAGCTTACTATTCAGATGTGATGCACCACTAAATCAATTTGTGCACTGTAAGGGCCAGGCAGCTGTACTACTCCACCAAATTAATTGCCCCCTTAACACAGTCAGGCAGCTGTACTACTCCACCAAATTAATTGCCCCCTTAACACAGTCAGGCAGCTTACTATTCAGATGTGATGCTCCACTAAAGCTATTTGTACACTGTCAGGGCCAGGCAGCTGTACTACTCCAACAAATTAATTGCCCCCTTAACACAGTCAGGCAGCTTACTATTCAGATGTGATGCTCCACTAAAGCTATTTGTACACTGTCAGGGCCAGGCAGCTGTACTACTTCAACAAATTAATTGCCCCCTTAACACAGGCAGCTTACTATTCAGATGTGATGCTCAACTAAATGAATTTGTACACTGTCTGGGCCAGGCAGCTGTACTACTCCAACAAATTAATTGCCCCCTTAACACAGGCAGCTTACTATTCAGATGTGATGCTCAACTAAATCAATTTGTACACTGTCAGGGCCAGGCAGCTGTACTACTCCAACAAATTAATTGCCCCCTTAACACAGTCAGGCAGCTTACTATTCAGATGTGATGCTCAACTAAATCAATTTGTACACTGTCAGGGCCAGGCAGCTGTACTACTCCAACAAATTAATTGCCCCCTTAACACAGGCAGCTTACTATTCAGATGTGATGCTCAACTAAATCAATTTGTACACTGTCAGGGCCAGGCAGCTGTGGATACTCCATCAAATTAATTGCCCCCTTAACACAGTCAGGCAGCTTACTATTCAGATGTGATGCTCCACTAAAGCTATTTGTACACTGTCAGGGCCTGGCAGCTGTACTACTCCATCAAATTAATTGTCCCCTTAACACAGTCAGGCAGCTTACTATTCAGATGTGATGCTCCACTAAAGCTATTTGTAGACTGTCAGGGCCAGGCAGCTCAGCTACTCCACCAAATTAATTGCCCCTCTATCATAGGCAGGCAGCCTGTAATATGATGGTCCACACAAGCAATTTCTACAGCGTCACTGGCAGGCAGCCTAAGAACCAGCGTTGCTGCACACACTAAGATCCTCCCCTCTTGTTGCACGGTCACTGTACAGCTAATCGCTATCAGCACAATGTTATTTTTTTTGTTTAGGCCCTGCCTAACGCTCTCCCTGCTCAGATGCACCGTCAGCAACCTTCCCCTACACTGAGTTCGGCAGTTGTAAAATGGCGGTCGGCGCTGAGGTATTTTATATGCACTGTGACGCCACTGAAAGCCAGCCAATCGCTGCAATGCCCTTCTCTAAGACGGTGCTGGCCGACTGCTATGTCATCACGTTGCCCACAGCCTGCATCCTTGCTCATTGGCTGAGAAAAAGCGCTTAAACTGCAGAGGAAAACCGACTCCAGCAAAATGGTCGCCGAAAACGTGACCACGTTGGGTTTCGTTTCATGAAACCCGACTTTGGCGAAAATTGGCGATTTTTGAAAATGAACAACCTATTTCGCTCAACTCTAATGGCCACTATACAGCAGTGTTGTGCAGCTCCGCAACTGATCTTATTCGGCCGCCACCAGCTGATCAAAGGAAATGGCATGTGTTGCATCCCACCGATGTGAAATTGATGACTTCTTCATAGAAACATGTTTTCTAGTTTTTGAAGAATGGTGAATATTCAATGGTTGTCTGCTTTACAATACTTAAACCCGACCTTTAAAACTGATTTAAGAAATGGCTGTAACTTTAGGTGTCCTGCTAGATTGTTTCGATAGTTCATTTTTTTTTTTTATTAAAGTGTAATAGATTTGTATTGTCTATATTTGCAGTTTATTATCATAATGCATTGTAGGCAGTAATGATTTCTGTACAGTAATACACAGTAAGGTTGCATGTGAATCAGCAATCATACTGTGCTGCATAGTGAGCATCTGGATGCATACGGTTATTTTCTGCTCCTTCCTCCTCACATTGCAGATTCAGCTCAGTTTTCTGCCTGGGTATAAATAGCTTACTATATATAGAAATAATACTTAGCCACAATTGTAGTGACTGCAACTGTCATAAGGCATTGTGCAAGCCAAGCAAAACTTACACCAGTGTCACTGGCCTTTTTAAAGTAATTTATTGGATATTATTACTAACAGAAGTGTTCAACTGAGATAAGAAATGTATTCACATAAGCAACGGGGTGAAATCTTCATATGTGATTTTGTTGCTTTTGGAAGATAGAACGTCAAGAAATATAGAAAAAATCATGGCCAATTATAAGTGAATACAGTTCAGTAAAATTGCTCAAATAACTTATAACATGATAACATGCCTCCAGCAATCTGATACAGTTCATTCTATTAGAATGCATGAGGCCAGTCTATGGTGGCTCATATAGTGTCATTGATGCAAATCTACTGCCCTAACTAAAGTCACCAACGACCTACTAACCGCCAAGAGCAAGCGACACTAATCTGTTCTCCTTCTCCTGGACCTGTCTTCTGCCTTCGACACAGTAGACCACTCCCTCCTGCTCCAGATTCTCTCATCTCTGGGAATCACAGGCTTGGCCCTATCTTGGATCTCATCATATCTAACAGATCGAACATTCAGTGTCTCCCTCTCACACACCACCTCCTCACCTCGCCCCCTCTCTGTCAGTGTTCCTCAAGGCTCAGTTCTAGGACCCCTACTCTTCTCCATCTACAACACCTTCGGCCTGGGACAGCTCATAGAATCCCACGGTTTGCAGTATCATCTTTATGCCGATGACACGCAGATCTACCTATCTGGACCTGACCTCACCTGCTTACTGACAAAAATCCCACACTGTCTGTCTGCTATTTCAGCTTTCTTTTCTGCTCGCTTTCTAAAACTGAACATGGACAAAACAGAATTCATCATCTTCCCCCCATCTCACTCTACCCCTCCACCAGACCTATCCCTCAATGTCAACGGCTGCTCACTTTCCCCGGTCCCACATGCTCGGTGCCTTGGGGTGATCATTGACTTTCCTTTCCTTCAAGCCACATATCCAAACCCTAGCCTCCTCCTGCTGTCTCAAACTCAAAAATATTTCCCGGATCCGTGCATTCCTTGACCAAGACACCACAAAAACACTAGTGCATGCCCTTATCATCTCCCGCCTTGATACTGCAACCTCCTACTCTCTGGCCTCACCCCTCTAGCACTCTGGCACCACTCCAATCCATCCTACATTCTGCTGCCCGACTAATCCACCTGTCTCCCCATTATTCCCCAGCCTCTCCCCTATGCCAAGCCCTTCATTGGCTTCCTATTGTCCAGAGGCTCCAGTTCAAAACCCTAACTATGACATACAAAGCCATCCACAACCTGTCTCCTCCATACATATGTGACATGGTCTCCCGTTACTTACCCTCGCGCAACCTTCGATCCTCTCAAGATCTCCTTCTCTACTCTCCCCTTATCTCTTCTTCCCACAACCGCATACAAGACTTCTCCCGTGCCTCCCCC
>JARQOD010007943.1:0-37523 GCA_033576555.1 Oophaga sylvatica
AGTACGCTGATACCCAATATGTGGGAGAAAACTACTGTATGGGCACACGTCGGGGCTCGGAAGGGAAGTAGTGACGTTTTGGATTGCAGACTTTGATGGAATGGTCTGGGGGCGTCATGTCGCATTTGGAGAACCCCTGATGCGCCTAAACAGTGGAAACCCCCCACAAGTGACCCCATTTTGGAAAATAGACCCCACAAGGAACTTATCTAGAAGTGTGGTGAGCGCTATGAAGCCCCAAGTACTTCACAGAAGTTTTATAACATACAGCCATAAAAACAAAAAAATCATTTTTTTTTTTACAAAAATGATTTTGTCGCCCCCAGTTTTTTATTTTCCCAAGGGTAACAGGAGAAATAGGCCAAATTGCACAATAACTCTTGGGGTCCAGAGTATGCTGATACCCCATATGTGGGGTAAACTACTGTTTGGGGCATGGCAGAGCTCAGAAGTGAAGGAGCACCATTTGACTTTTTCAACGCAGAATTGGCTGGAATTGAGATCAGACGCCATGTCACATTTCGAGAGCCCCTGATGTGCCTAAACAGCAGAAACCCCCCAATTCTAACTCCAACCCTAACCCCAAACACCAATAACCCTAGTCCCAACCCTAACCACAAACCTAACCCTAACACACCCATAACCCTAATCCCAACCCTAATCCTAACGTTAGCGCCAACCCAAACCCTAATACTAACGTTAGCGCCAACCCTAACCCTAACTTTAGCCGCAACCCTAACCCTAACGGGAAAATGGAAATAAATACATTTTTTTAATTTTATTATTTTTCCATAACTAAGGGGTGATAAAGGGGGTTTGATTTACTATTTATAGCGGGTTTTTGTGATTGGCAGCTGTCACGCTAAAAGACGCTTTTTATTGCAAAAAATAGTTTTTTGCATCACCACATTTTGAGAGCTATAATTTTTGCATATTTTGGCCCACAGAGTCATGTGAGGTCTTATTTTTTGCGGGACGAGTTGACGTTTTTATTTGTACCATTTTTGAGCAGGTGACATTTTTTGATCGCTTTTTATTTCGATTTTTGGGAGGTTAGAATGAACAAAAATCAGCAATTCATGAATTTCTTTTGGGGGAGCGTTTATACCGTTCCGCGTGTGGTAAAATTGATAAAGCAGTTTTATTCTTTGGGTCAGTACGATTATGGCAATACCTCATTTGTATCATTTTTTTAGGTTTTGGCGCTTTTATAGAATGAAAACAATTTTATATAAAAAATCATTATTTTTGCATCGCTTTATTCTGCGAGCTATAACTTTTTTATTTTATCGCTCATGATGCTGTGTGATGGCTCGTTTTTTGCGGGACAAGATGACGTTTTCAGCGGTACCATGTTTATTTATATCGGTCTTTTTGATCGCGTGTTATTTCACTTTTTGTTCGGCGGTATGATGATAAAGCATTGATTTTTTGCTTCGTTTTTTTTTTTTTAAGGGGTTCACTAAAGGGGTTAACTAGTGGGACAGTTTTATAGGGGGGTCGTTACGGACGCGGCAATACCAAATATGTGTACTTTTATTGTTTTGTTTTTTTTATTTACAGGAAAAAATGAATTTATTGGGGAATATTTTTTTTTTTTTTTATGATTTTTTTTTACACTTTTTATTTTTACTTTTTTTACTTTTTTACTTTGTCCCAGGGTGGGACATCACAGTATTTTATCAGATCGCTGGTGTGACAGTGTGCACAGCACTCTGTCACACCAGCGATCGCTCTGGCATCGCTGCAGGCTCCCTGCAGGACCCCGGCGCCATCTTGGATCCGGGGACCTGGAGGGAGGACGGACCCTCGGAACAGCGCGACACATCGCGCTGCTCTGAGGGTTCAGGGGAGCGCGCAGGGAGCCCCCTGCCTGCGCGATCCTCCCCTGTGCCCCGGGTAACCGCGATCATTTTTGATCGCGGTGTGCCAAGGGTTAATGTGCCGGGAGCGGTCCGTGACCGCTCCGGACACACAGTCACGGGTGTCAGCTGTGATAATCAGCTGACACCCGGCGGCGATCAGCTGCGCTCCCCCCGGGAGCGCAGCTGATCGCCCATGACGTACTATTCCGTCCATGGGAATTAGGTCCAGGGTCACATGGACGGAATAGTACGTCTGATGGAATAAAGGGGTTAAAACTACCTTCATCTTTTCACATGAGCAGCCTACATGTCTTAAATTTGCTACCTTAGCATGCAGCATTTCCAGACTTATCAGTCTTCAAGTATATTTTTTTCATTTTTTATTTTTTAAACTTTTTTTACCATATTTTTTAGTTTCTTTAGAGGACTTTAAACTCTGATTGTTTAATATTTTATAATACTGTATTTAGAGAAATACCATAGTATATCATATAAATCGTATATAAGTCACAGTTGCCTGTAGCTGATCTTCGGAGGGGTGGAAAATTTTAAATGACCCATCTTTTCCCAGTTTAAAAATAAAGAATGAATAAAAAAATATTGATAAACATAATTAATAACGCATATATCACAGTAGAGGGAATCCAGTACACCGTGCCATTATTAAAATGTACAACCTTTATTATTAGACTCAACAAAGTTCATATATAAATAGTACAGAATAATTCCACATAAAGAATCAAGGTCACTACTTAACCATAATGGGGGATTAAACCACCATAAGCCTGACCTACAACTAATGGACACAGTGCATAGTGTAATCCTGCTTTATAGCCCCATAAAAGTCCCCTGTATCTGGTACCAGCCGTGTTCTCCTGAGTAGAGATGAGCGGTGTTCGAATCGAACTGTTCGCCAATCTCAAATTCAAGCTGTTTGGGGTGGTGTTCGAGCCGTTCGAGAACCCGAACGATTTTGAAAAAATCCGGCTGTTCGAGGTTATGTTCAATAACTGTTCGTGCACCTAAATCATCACTGGATTTTTTCACAGTTATGCTGAGAATCACTGTTAATACACATTTTGAGTGTCCAGCGTGGCGGGGGGAGGGGCATAGCATGGATCTCTGCAGAGATAATGAAGATCTCCATTTTTTTTCTCTTTCCCGCATTTTCAGTGGGAGGTGCAGTCTGTCAGCCTATCAGCAGCGCTCACACGGAGCGAAGTGCTTCTTTTTCACACAAGCAAGGGCATGTGTCATTGGCTGTGTTTGTCACATGTCCTTGCCCTATAAGACCCAGCCATTTTCCCCATCGCCACCATTTTCTCACTGCTGCAGCAGAGTATTAGATGGCACTGCTGCTGCTGTGAGCGCTATATTGTGCACCAGCAAATTGGAAGCGAAATTTCACTGAAATCGACAGAAAGGTTTAGGGAGTAGGGAGTGGGACTAGTTTGTAATTGCAGCCCTTTTGAGGGCTAGGTTACAGCAGTTCCTAGCACTTTAGCAGGCAGGTCTGTGCTCTTAAATAGACAGATAGGTCAACTTGGGAGTAGCGACTATTTGTAATTGCAGCCCTTTTGAGGGCTAGGTTACATCAGTTCCTATCACTTTTTGCCAGCTCCACCAGAGTTCAAATAACTACGAATTTTTAGCTGCATCTTGCCTGGACAATAATTTTGGGATAGCAGCAGTATGTGGTACTCATTCTATTAGGCCATCTATACTAAGCTCCACCAGCGTTCAAATAACTACGAATTTTTAGCTGCATCTTGCCTGGACAATAATTTTGGGCATAGTAGCAGTGTGTGGTACTCATTCTATTAGGCCATCTATACTAAGCTCCACCAGCTGTTGCAAATTACTACGATATTTTTACTGCATCTTGCCTGGACAATAATTTTGGCATAGTAGCAGTGTGTGGTACTCATTCTATTAGGCCATCTATACTAAGCTCCACCAGCATTCAAATAATTACGAATTTTTAGCTGCATCTTGCCTGGACAATAATTTTGGACATAGTAGCAGTGTGGTACTCATTCTATTAGGCCATCTATACTAAGCTCCCCCAGAGTTGAAATTACTAATAATTTTTATTTGCATCTTGCCTGGACAATAATTTTGGGCATAGTAGCAGTGTGTGGTATTCATTCTATTAGGCCATCTATACTAAGCTCCACCAGCGTTGAAATTACTAATAATTTTTATCTGCATCTTGCCTGGACAATTATTTTGGGCATAGTATCAGAGTGTGGTACTCATTTTATTAGGCCATCTATACTAAGTGTTGCACAGCTTCTGAATTCACACATTTGCAGTAGAAAACTTCACAGAGCAGGCTTCGTGGGATAACAAGCTTTTACTTCTTACAACATGAGGTAAAAGGAAAATGCACAGTCATTTCAGCATTGCATCAGGAAAAACAGGAACAATGCGAAAGTGAAACTACAAATGAGACTATTTCTTATACAATACATTAAACAAAAGGAAACGTTACACAACATCGCCATCTATTGTCAAGTCAGCATAAAGTCCTCCTTTTACTTATAATAAGTCCTAATCTGTTGCATAGGCCAACACTAAGCTCCACCAACATTCAAATAACTATGAATTTTTAGCTGCATCTTGCCTGGACAATAATTTTGGGCATAGCAGCAGTTGTGGTACTCATTCTATTAGGCCATCTATACTAAGCTCCACCAGTGTTCAAATAACTACGAATTTTTAGCTGCATCTTGCCTGGACAATAATTTTGGGCATAGTAGCAGTGTGTGGTACTCATTCTATTAGGCCATCTATACTAAGCTCCACCAGTGTTTCAAATAACTACGAATTTTTAGCTGCATCTTGCCTGGACAATAATTTTGGGCATAGTAGCAGTGTGTGGTACTCATTCTATTAGGCCATCTATACAATACCAGCAGGTTCAAATTACTAATAATTTTTATCTGCATCTTGCCTGGACAATAATTTTGGGCATAGTAGCAGTGTGTGGTACTCATTCTATTAGGCCATCTATACTAAGCTCCACCAGCTTAAATTACTACGAATTTTAAGCTGCTATCTTGCCTGTACAATAATTTTGAGCATAGTAGCAGTGTGTGGTACTCATTCTATTAGGCCATCTATACTAAGCTCCACCAGCATTTCAAATTACGAATTTTTAGCTGCATCTTGCCTGGACAATAATTTTGGGGCAAGTAGCAGTGTGGTACTCATTCTATTAGGCCATCTATACTAAGCTCCACCAGAGTTGAAATACTAATAATTTTTATTTGCATCTTGCCTGGACAATAATTTTGGGCATAGTAGCAGTGTGTGGTATCATTCTATTAGGCCATCTATACTAAGCTCCACCAGCGTTGAAATTACTAATAATTTTTATCTGCATCTTGCCTGGACAATTATTTTGGGCATAGTATCAGAGTGTGGTACTCATTTTATTAGGCCATCTATACTAAGTGTTGCACAGCTTCTGAATTCACACATTTGCAGTAGAAAACTTCACAGAGCAGGCTTCGTGGGATAACAAGCTTTACTTCTTACAACATGAGGTAAAAGGAAAATGCACAGTCATTTCAGCATTGCATCAGGAAAAACAGGAACAATGCGAAAGTGAAACTACAAATGAGACTATTTCTTATACAATACATTAAACAAAAGGAAACGTTACACAACATCGCCATCTATTGTCAAGTCAGCATAAAGTCCTCCTTTTACTTATAATAAGTCCTAATCTGTTGCATAGGCCAACACTAAGCTCCACCAACATTCAAATAACTATGAATTTTTAGCTGCATCTTGCCTGGAACATAATTTTGGGCATAGTAGCAGTGTGTGGTACTCATTCTATTAGGCCATCTATACTAAGCTCCACCAGCATTCAAATAACTACGAATTTTTATCTGCATCTTGCCTGGACAATAATTTTGGGCATAGTAGCAGTGTGTGGTACTCATTCTATTAGGCCATCTATACTAAGCTCCACCAGTGTTTAAATAACTACGAATTTTTATCTGCATCTTGCCTGGACAATAATTTTGGGCATAGTAGCAGTGTGTGGTACTCATTCTATTAGGCCAGCTATACAAATAACCAGCAGTGTTCAAATTACTAATAATTTTTATCTGCATCTTGCCTGGACAATAATTTTGGGCTTAGTAGCAGTGTGTGGTACTCATTATATTAGGCCATCCATACAAAGCTCCACCAGCGTTCAAATAGCTACGAATTTTTAGCTGTATCTTGCCTGTAAAATAATTTTGGGCATAGTAGCAGTGTGTGGTACTCATTCTATTAGGCCATCTATACTAAGCTCCACCAGCATTTAAATTACTATGAATTTTAAGCTGCATCTTGCCTGGACAATAATTTTGGGCACAGTAGCAGTGTGTGATACTCATTCTATTAGGCCATCTATACTAAGCTCAACCAGCGTTCAAATAGCTACGAATTTTTATCTGCATCTTGCCTGGACAATAATTTTGGGCATAGTAGCAGTGTGTGGTACTCATTCTATTAGGCCATCTATACTAAGCTCACCAGCGTTGAAATTATAATAATTTTTATCTGCATCTTGTCTGGACAATAATTTTGGGCATAGTAGCAGTGTGTGGTACTCATTCTATAAGGCCATCTATACTAAGTGTTGCACAGCTTCTAAATTTACACATTTGCAGTAGAAAACTTCACAGAGCAGGCTTCATGGAATAACAAGCTTTTACTTCTTACAGCATGAGGTAAAAAGAAAATGCACAGTCATTTCAGCATTGCATCAGGAAAAACAGGAACAAAAGGAAAATGAAACTGCAAGTGAGACTATTTCTTATACAATACATTAAACAGAAGGAAATGTTACACAACATCGCCATCTATTGTCAGGTCAGCATAAAGTCCTCCTTTTACTTATAATAAGTCCTAATCTGTTGCATATGCCAACACTAAGCTCCACCAGCGTTCAAATAACTACAAATTTTTAGCTGCATCTTGCCTGGACAATAATTTTGGGCATAGTAGCAGTATGTGGTAGTCATTCTATTAGGCCATCTATACTAAGCTCCACCAGCGTTCAAATAACTACGAATTTTTATCTGCATCTTGCCTGGACAATAATTTTGGGCATAGTAGCAGTGTGTGGTACTCATTCTATTAGGCCATCTATACCCACCTGTGTATCTAATAAAATTGTTTTACTGCTTCTAACTCAGCCAATCCTTTTGGGCTAGTACCACAAATTGGCCACTCAGCTCTGCACGTTTCCATCCATCGTTTTTTGTGCAAACAACTCCAGAGTTGTCAATTAGCATGGTGGGGGAGAGGGATTAACCTGAGCGCATGGTAGCAGCCAAACTAGTGAGGAAGGTGCAGGAGCCCAGGAAGAAGTGGAGGACGAACTGGCGATGGCATGGAAGATCATCAGATGAGAAAGACCTGGGGGAGAGGGCAGAGGAAGGAAGCATGATTCTTAGCTCGCCACCAACACAACAGGGACTTGGTGCTCCTGGATGCCAAGACACATGAGTGCCTTCTTACTGCACTACCTGCAACATGACCCTCGAATTGTCAGAATTCAAAATAATCCTGACTACTGGGTAGCCACACTCTTAGATCCCAGGTACAAAAGTAAATTTGCCAAAATAATTCCTGCCATAGAAAGGGATTCACGCATGCAGGAGTATCAGCAGAGACTGTTGCAGAATCTTACATGTGCTTTTCCACAAAACACCAGTGGTGCACGTAGTGAATCTCACAGTTCTAACTTGCCAACCGTGGGACTGTCGAGTCTTCAGCACTCAAACCGTAACAAAATACAGTATCTGCTGGTGTTAACAGCAATTTTGCGGAATCTTTTCACCACTTTTTTAGCCCATCCTTTGTAAGGCCACAGAAGACAAGAAGTCAGACACATAGTCAACGCCTAGAGACGATGGTACAGGAGTATCTCCAAGTGAACATCGAAGCCATGACTGTGTCACTGGACCCTTGCTCTTTTTGGGCTTCCAATCTGGATAAATGGCCGGAGCTCGCCACTCACGCCTTGGAGATCTTGTCATGCCCCGCAGCCAGCGTTCTCTCTGAACGTGTGTTCAGCCCTCTGGTGGTGTGCTGGCAGATAAGCGCACGCGGCTGTCCACTGACAATGTAGACAGACTCACGTTCATAAAGATGAACAAAGCATGGATCCGCAAGGACTTTTCTACCCCTGTGTCATCCTGGGAGAGTAAAAGCTTGAGGATTTGTTAAAATCACCTCACCAACCGTTTTAAGCAACTCTGGGGCAATTGATGCTACTTAAGTGTGTCTGTGCCGCAAATTTTTGGAAAAAATGGAGACTCTTTTTGGAGTCCCCTTGCTGTGTTTTACGTGACGTTGGCCTCGTCAATTACAGGTGGGTTGGGTATCCCCCCCCCCCTTTTAACCATAAGAAACTACATACACTATGGCTTGGGGTAACACAGATGGTTGAGTGTGAAGAGCTGTTTACTCAAACTATAGCCTGGGAATCAGAGGTCTGCTCGAAAGCTTCAGTCTCTGCTAGTCAGCGGAGTAGCCACCGGCTGTAGATCTAATTACATTTTTTTTTTCAAATTCAATTTATTTTTTATTTTTGTGGTAAAAAAGTACAAGAAAATACAATGTACATAGTAAAAGGGGTAGTATATCTATAAATGTATGCATAACAACAGTACACTGGGGGTACAGGGAGGGTTTTCCATCAATATCCAGATCAAGCATGTATTTTTCAATATGAAAGACAGAGAGAGAGGGAGCGGACCACGGCAGACCACCAATCAATAGAGTGCGATTATGATCATTGTTGTGCTGACATCACAGATAACTTTAGTTGGGGGCTAGATGGTAGGCATCAGAGTTTTTCAAATCAATCCAATTCCTCCAAATCACACAGTATCTATCAACATCAGCCGGTGAGATGGCCTATTAAGGAGGGAGATCTGCGCAAACCATTCCTCCACAGTGGGTGGGTCTCTGCTTTTCCAGTGTCGTGGAATGACATTCTTAGCCCCCTGTATTAGGTAGCCTATTGATGAGCTTTTATAACTACGTTTACTTATTGGTAACATTGATAAAAGGAGGGCATCTGGCGTATTAGGGATAGTCAAACCAGTTATTTTCTCAATCATGGGAACCACCTTTGCCCAAAATGCATTTATTATAGGGCATGCCCACCATATGTGTGACATTGTCCCTTCCCCCTCCCCACATCTCCAACATCTATCTGAGACCACTGGATACCATCTATTAAGGACTGCTGGTACCCAGTACTGTTATGTTTCGGTAACTGAGGAGAAATAGCAAAAAAATAGCAAAAGCGGTAATACACCAGAGAGGCTGGAACCTATTGGATTGCAGTAACCTGAACTAACCACACAACTAGAAGTAGCCGTGGAGCGTTCCTACGTTGATCCTAGACGCCTCGTCACAGCCTGAGAGATAACTACACCTAAAGACAGAAAGATGAAAGCTATCTGCCCCGCAGCAGATCCCCAAAGAAAATAGGAAGCCCCCAAACATGTAATGGCGGTTAGACAAGAAGAAAACACGGACATAGACAGAAAATAGAATGAGCAAACGCTGGGGCCCAATCTGTCTAGACAGAAAAGTACAGGAATGAATTCTGACTGCAATCCAACAAAAACCCTAACAAAAATACCAACACTTCTGATTGCCAAAAAACCTGAGATCACACGATTAGTGTTGAGCGATACGATACTGCAAATATCGGGTATCGGCCGACATTAGCTGTATCGGCCTTTCGATTCCGAATACCGATATTTTCGTCATATCGAATACCGGAATCGGATTTGTCACTGTCACTGTCTGTGTCCGTCGGTCGGGTCTGTCACTGTCAGTGTCCGTCGGTCGGGTCTGTCAGGAGTCAGCGGCACTTACCTGGCAGAAGATCTCCGGCGGTCACGGCCTGGACTGCTTCATGGCCGCCATCATCTTTCCCCGGCGGTCACATGCAGTTTCTCGCGATAACTGCAGTGACTGCTGGGTAATCCCGGCCGTAAAGCAGTCAGTCCGATGACGTCACCGCCGGGGAAGCAGGTAATCAGCTGTGCTGCGTCGCGATGACAGGCTCTGCCTGTCATTGCGATGTAGCAGAGCTGGATCGTCGTGGGACAGTCGTTACTATGGACTGCGTCGGACAGGTGGTATACTGTTGGTTTGTTTTTTTTCTTTTTTTACAGGAGATCGATGGCGTCGCAGGAATGAGAGTACAATAAAAGAAATGAAAACTGTGTTGTCTCTTTTATTTCATTAAAATACTTTTTTCTTGCTTTGTCTTTTTTTTATGCATTTAATAACTTTGGGATTAATAATGGATCGGTGTCTTATTGACGCCTCTCCATTATTAACCGGGCTTATTGTCACCATGCAATCAACGGTGACATTAACCCCTTATTACCCCGCTTGCCACCGCTACAGGGCAAGTGGGAAGAGCCGGGTAAAGTGCCACAATTGGCACATCTTTTGATGCGCCAAATGTGGGGCTGCTGTAGCCTGGTATTATCAGGCTGTTGAGGGCCAAAATCCATGGGCCTTGACAGTCTTTTAATACCAGGCCGCAGCAGTCTGCATTTTACTTGGCTGGTTAACAAAAATAGGGGGACCCCTAAGCCGTTTTTTTTTTCGAGGGGATCCCCTATTTTTGTTAACCAGCCAAGCTAAGCAGACTGCTGTGGCCTGGTATTATCAGGCTTGCAAGGTCCATGGATATTGGATCCTTACCAGCCTGAAAAACCAGGCCTCAGCGGTCTGCTTCATCTGGCTGGTTAACAAAAATAGGGAGGACCCCACGCCAATTTTTTTCGAGGGGATCCCCTATTTTTGTTAATCAGCCAAGATATGCAGACTGCTGTGGCCTGGTATTATCAGGCTGGCAAGGTCCATGGATCTTGGCTCCTTAACAGCCTGAAAATCCAGGCCTCAGCAGTCTGCTTCATCTGGCTGGTTAACAAAAATAGGGGGGACCCCACGCCAATTTTTTTCGAGGGGATCCCCTATTTTTGTTAACCAGTTCCCTCTGACGTCACTGATTGTGTCCCTGGCTGACCTGAAGTGAAAGTGGAAAGCAATCAATTAAGCTTTCCACTTCTTCTCCTGTCAGCCAGGAGAGGAACTCATTCATTTGGGGGTTTACTGTGAGGCTGCAGCATTAGCTGCGGTCCCTGCAGTAAACATTAAAGGGTATGCCACACTAAACAACATCGCTAACGGGATCGCTAAAAAACGTCACTATTTAGCGATCCCGTTAGCGATGTTGTGTGCGGCAGCTGCCAGCGACGAGCTTCCTGCTGTGATCTCGCTCGTCGCTGGAATCTTTCCGGACCCTATTTTCGTCGCTGGCGCCCCGCTGGGTAAGTATATATCGCTAAGTGTGGCACCTTTTTTAGCGATTTAGCGGTACTTTTGTACCGCTAAAGTCGTTAAGGAGATCGCTAACCGCGATAGCGTCCTAACGACATCGCTAAAATAGGTAGCTACTAGCGATATAGAAACAATCCCGCTAGCGATCTCATTAGTATGCGACGCTAACGAGATCGCTAGCGGGATTGTGTAGTGTGGCAGTACCTTAACCCTTTCTGAAGGATTACACCGTGGGACCTGACTGTACATCGGATTGGTAAGAATAATTTTGCTTTATTATTTTATTTTTATTACAGGAAATGGTTTTAGCAGGAAAATAAAATATGGTCAAAAACTGTGTGATTATTTCATTAAACTTCTTTTTTATTAAAGTGTGTGTGTTTGATTTTTCTTTCATACAATAGGATTAATAATTGATAGTTGTCTAATTGACAGCTCTCAATTATTAACCTGGCTTAAAGTGACCTTTCAATTGCAAGGTCATTTTAACCCCTTATTAACCCATTTGCCACCGCTACAGGGCAATGGGAATAGACGGGCAAAGTGCCAGAAAGGGCAAATCTAATTAGAGATTTGCCCTTTCTGGGGTGTCTGGGGGCAGATGTTAGTAGCCGGGGTGGGCCAAAAATAATGGTCCCTCTCTGGGCTATTATTATCTGCCCCCACTCACTGGCTTTGTCTGTCTGGTTGCGAAAATAGGGCGGGAGCCCACGCATTTTTTTTCAGCAATTTTACACCTCATATATATATATACATGTCATTAAATTTGTGACACATATATATATATATATATATTTATATTTATAGTTCATACACTTCTACATAGTATAATAGCCGCTAATTCAATTGCCGGCTTTTGTGAAAATGCAGAACCCGACATGAAATGACACTTGGTTTACATAGAGTTAACCATGTCTTTTCATGTAGTTTGATATCTGATTTGCACAAACAATTACATGAGTGTAAGTGTGCAAAATTTCACACCTGTAGGGGTTAATTAAAGGTGTAAATTCGTAGCAAAAAAGTCCGTTTTTTTACAACGAATTTACACCTTTTAATTAACCCCTACAGGTGTGAAATTTTGCACACATAGACTGATGTAATTGTTTGTGCAAATCAGATTGCAAACGACATGAAAAGACATGGTTAACCCTATGTACACCAAGTGTCATTTCATGTCGGGTGCTTCTGTCTTTTCACAGAAGCCGGCTTTACCCGGCAATTGAATCAGAGGATATTTTACTATGTAGAAGTGTATAAACTATACATATATGTATATATATATGTCACAATGACATGTTATATATATATATATATATATATATATATATGTATTCTATGTGTGTATATTTAGTGTTTACAAGGAAATAAAGGTTTTTTTTAGTTGCGATATTTTGTTCCCATAGACTTACATTGGACTTCCGGTATCGGAATCGGATATCGACGATATTTAGTGATATCGGCGATACCATTTCGATACGATATTTTTAGATATCGAGCAGTATCGCTCAACACTACACACGATCTCATCCACCTAAATCAGATCTCTGGTGTAACAAAACGCTATTGAGCAAATAAAAAGTAACAAAGGACCAAAGCAAAAGTGCAGACAAAAACGGAGCACAATTGCAGCGCCAGACCCCCAAAAGGGGACAGGCTGCAGTCCACTGCAAGCAGCAAGCCATCAATGAAAATCAAACAGAGGAAAAAAAAACAGCAAACACTTATCTGAAGGAGAGCAGGAAACTAGTAGTGCTTCAAGCAAGACCAGAAAGAGCAATTGATAACCGCAAGGCTGCTGGGAACTCAGGCCACTTATATCCTACCATTCAGCGCCAGCTGAAGGCCATTCAGTAATCAGTTCATTACCCTCAGCAACCACCGGAGGGAGCCCCAGCTCAGAAGCCGCCTCCAGCATATTCACAACAGTACCCCCCACTTAAGGAGGGGTCACCGAACCCTCACCTGCGCAACCAGGCCGATCAGGATGGGCTCGATGATAGGCACGGATAAGTCTCCCAGCATGAATGTCCGAAGCAAACACCCAAGAATTGTCCTCCTGACCATAACCTCTCCACTTAACCAAATACTGGAGTTTCCGTCTAGCAAAACGAGAATCCAATATCTTCTTAACCACATACTCCAAATTGCCCTCAACCAAAACAGGGTCGGGAGGTGCAGCCATAGGAACCATTGGTTCGACAAACCTCTTCAATAAGGACTTGTGGAACACGTTATGGATCTTAAATGTCCCTGGAAGAAGCAAACGGAAGGAAACCGGATTAATAATTTCCATGATCTTATAAGGTCCAATGAACCTTGGCTTAAATTTTGGAGATGCAACCTTCATAGGGATATTCCTTGAGGACAACCAAGCCAAGTCCCCCACTTTAAAACGAGGACCATCAGTCCTATGCTGTTTGGCAAACCGCTAGACCTTCTCCTGAGAGAGAGACAACCTCTCCACCACCTGGTCCCAAATCTGCTGCATACGCTGCACAATAGAGTCAACCCCCGGACAGACAGAAGCCTCCGCCTGTCCTGAAGAAAATCGAGGGTGAAACCCGGCATTGCAGAAAAATGGAGACATCAAGGTGGCAGAGCTAGCTCTATTATTAAGAGCAAACTCAGCCAAAGGCAAAAAAGAGACCCAGTCATCTTGATCAGCAGACACAAAACATCTCAAATAAGTCTCCAATGTCTGGTTTGTTATCTCGGTTTGTCCATTGGTCTGAGGGTGAAATGCAGAGGAGAAAGACAACTGAACACCAAGTTTAGAACAAAATGTCCTCCAAAATCTGGAAACAAACTGGACTCCTCTGTCAGACACAATGTTCTCCGGAATGCCTGTAACCGAACCACATGCTGAAAGAACAAAGGCACCAACTCGGAGGAGGAAGGCAACTTAGGTAATGGCACAAGATGTATTATCTTGGAAAACCTATCACAGATTACCCAGATAACGGTCATTTTCTGAGAGACAGGAAGGTCAGAAATAAAATCCATAGAAATATGGGTCCATGGCCTCTTGGGTACAGGTAATGGCATTAACAAACCACTAGAACGAGAGCAAGGCTTGGAACGAGAGCAAGTCCCACAGGACTGCACAAAGTCCCTGACGTCACGAGACAAAGTTGGCCACCAAAAGGAGCGACTCACCAAGTCTCTGGTACCAAAAATCCCGGGATGACCAGCAAACGCGGAACAATGAATCTCAGACATCACACTCTTTTTCCACTGGTCTGGAACAAACAACTTCCCAACAGGGCAGCGCTCAGGTTTATCCTCCTGACACCCTTCCAGAGCCAGTCTCAAATTGGGCGAAATGGCGGAAAGAACCACACCCTCTTTCAAAATAACAGCAGGATCAGATAACTCAGGAGAATCTGTAAAGAAACTCCTCGAGAGGGCATCCGCCTTGACATTCTTAGTGCCAGGAAGAAAAGAAACCACAAAATTAAAACGTGTGAAAAACAAGGCCCACCTGGCCTGTCTAGGATTAAGTCGCTTGGCTGATTCGAGATAAATCAGGTTTTTATGGTCCGTGAGGACCACCACCTGATGTTTGGCTCCTTCCAGCCAATGTCTCCACTCTTCAAAGGCCCACTTCATGGCCAATAACTCCCGATTACCCACGTCATAATTACGTTCAGTTGGAGAAAATTTTCAAGAGAAAAAGGCACAAGGGTTACTTTTAGAGGTCTCTGGATCCCTTTGGGACAAAACGGCACCTGCCCCAATCTCAGAGGCATCAACCTCCACCTGAAACGGCAGAGAAACATCAGGTTGCCGTAGAACAGGAGCAGAAATGAATCTCTGCTTAAGTTCCTGAAACGCAGAAACTGCCTCAGGAGGCCAATTCACCACATCAAAACCCTTTTTGGTCAAATCAGTTAATGGTTTAACAATACCAGAGAAATTACCAATAAATTTACGATAAAAATTGGCAAAACCCAAAAATCTCTGAAGAGCCTTTAATGAAGTAGGTTGAACCCAATCACAGATGGCCTGAACCTTGACCGGGTCCATTTCAATAACAGACGGAGACAAAATGAATCCCAGAAATGAGATCTTCTGTACGCCAAAAAGACTTTGATCCCTTCACATACAGTGCATTCTCTCTCAAAATCTGGAACACAGTCCGAACATGTTTCACATGAGAGTCCCAGTCATTGGAAAAAATCAAGATATCATCCAAATAAACAATCAGAAATTTATCCACAAAATCCCTGAAAATATCATTCATGAAGGATTGGAAGACGAAAGGGGCATTAGTAAGCCCAAAAGGCATCACTAGGTACTCAAAATGCCCCTCTGGGGTATTAAACGCCGTCTTCCATTCATCCCAGTGCTTAATGCGAATAAGGTTATACGCCCCCCTGAGGTCAAGCTTGGTAAACCAACTGCACTTTTCACTCTGGAAAATAGGTCAGAAATCAAAGGTAAAGGATATTGATATTTAACAGTGATCTTATTCAGGAGGTGATAATCAATACATGGCCTCAATGAACCATCCTTTTTGGCCACAAAGAAAAAAACGGCGCCCAAAGGTGAAGAGGATGGTCTGATATGACCCTTCTCCAATGACTCCTTGATATAAGATCGCATAGCATCGTGTTCAGGTACAGATAAATTAAAAAGGCGACCTTTAGGAAATTTACCACCAGGCACTAATTTCAATAGCACAATCATAGCTCCTGTGAGGGGGCAAGGATGCAGATTTACTTTCACTAAACACATCAGAAAAATCAGTCAAAAAGTCAGGGACATCCTGAGACTGGGGAGAGGCAGAAAAAACAGGAGTGTCAGTATTAACACATTGGCAGCCCCAACTGGTCACAGACACAGATTTCCAATCCAAAACAGGATTATGAGACTGTAACCAAGGGAAACCTAGTACAATAATGTCACGCAGATTATGCAGCATCAGAAATTTGCAACCCTCATTATCACCTGAGTAGAAAACTGGGGTTTATTCTCCGCCAAAGGGGTAGAATCAATGCCCATTAGGGAATAGACTTCCGCAGGGGTATCATGGTAAACCCACAATGTTTGGCAAAGTCAAAATCCATCAGGTTAATAGCTGCTACTGAATCAACAAAAGCCTGAGCAGAAAATGTGGACAGGGAGCAAATCAGGGTAACAGTCAACAGAAATTTAGTCTGAACACTACCCATAACAACTGAGCGTGCAAAACGTCTTCTCTGCTTAGGGCAGACAGAAATAGCATGGGAAGCGTCACCACAGTAGAAACAGTACCCATTGCGCTTACGAAACTCATGACGCTGAGCCCCAGAAGCAACACTATCTCACGCATACCTCTGCGCTCACGCAAACATCTGTCAATTTGAATAGCCAAAGACATAGAAACATTGAGACCAGAGGGAACAGGGAATCCCACCATAACGTCCTTTACTTTTTCTGACAGACCCTTTCGAAAAAGGGCTGCCAAAGCATTATCATTCCATTTGGTCAGGACTGCCCACTTTCGAAATTTCTGACAGTACAACTCAGCGTCTTCAAAACCCTGATTTAATGCCAACAAGATCTTTTCAGCTTGATCAGTGAAATTAGGTTCATCGTACAATAACCCCAGAGCCATAAAAAATACATCAATATCATTCAAAACAGGATCCCCAGGTGTCAGGGAAAAAGCCCAATCTGAGGGTCGCCGCGCAGCAGGGAGATGACAATTTGAACCTGCTGTGCCGCGTTCCCTGAGGACTTAGGCTTTAAGGCAAAAACAACTTACAGTTATTTTTGAAATACAGAAATTTAGATCGATCCCCCAGCATGGGGATCCTAGGTTCCACAACCAGCAACCCAGCAAGATAGGTAGTAATACTCCGAACCTCAGTGGCAGGGTGATCCACACGGCCAGACAACTGTGCAAACTCCATTGAGAGAAAAAAAAATTCCTCCTCAGCACCCAGAGAAAAGAGGTCAAAAAAATGCAACAAACAGAGTTTCCTTATTACTATTTTCCCCTTCTGTGAGTACTATACAATTTTCAGTTTTTTGGCCGGTTATACTGTTATGTTTCGGTAACTGAGGAGAAATAGCAAAAAAATAGCAAAAGCGGTAATACACCAGAGAGGCTGGAACCTGTTGGATTGCAGTATCCTGAACTAACCACACAACTAGAAGTAGCCGTGGAGCGTTCCTACGTTGATCCTAGTCGCCTCGTCACAGCCTGAGATATAACTACACCTAAAGGCAGAAAGATGAAAGCTATCTGCCCCGGAGCAGATCCCCAAAGAAAATAGGAAGCCCCCAAACATGTAATGGCGGTTAGACAAGAAGAAAGCACGGACACAGACAGAAAATAGAATGAGCAAACCTTGGGCCCAATCTGTCTAGACAGAAAAGTACAGGAAAGAATTCTGACTGCAATCCAACAAAAACCCTAACAAAAATACCAACACTTCTGATTGCCAAAAAACCTGAGATCACACGATCTCATCCACCTAAATCAGATCTCTGTGTAACAAAACGCTATTGAGCAAATAAAAAGTAACAAAGGAGCAAAGCAAAAGTGCAGACAAAAACGGAGCACAATTGCAGCGCCAGACCCCCAAAAGGGGACAGGCTGCAGTCCACTGCAAGCAGCAAACCAGCAATGAAAATCAAACAGAGGAAAAAAAAACAGCAAACACTTATCTGAAGGAGAGCAGGAAACTAGTAGTGCTTCAAGCAAGACCAGAAGGAACAATTGATAACCGGCAAGGCTGCTGGGAACTCAGGCCACTTATATCCTACCATTCAGCACCAGCTGAAGGCCATTCAGTAATCAGTTCATTACCCTCAGCAACCACCGGAGGGAGCCCCAGCTCAGAAGCCGCCTCCAGCATATTCACAACACGTACCATACAGAGATAATTTTGAAGGAGGTTTCCTGAGCTTTGGACCCTATTGAGGTTTTATGTGTTAGGAAGAAACATTTATCCCATTGTGAGTCAGAGAAGGACTTCCCCAGTTCCCTTTCCCATGCACTGCAGAATCCTGGCCTATTGTCAGTTACCTGGGCAATGAGGAGATTATACAGTAAGGAGATGAAGTGTGTAGGGGGTGACAATGATAGCCTCAATTTTTGAAAGTTTGTGAGATCTCTATGAAGATGTGTGCGCTTCTTCACAGTTGAATAGAAGTGTTGTAACTGGCTATATTCAAAATTTGCCTTCGGGGAAGTGGCTCTTCCCTGTAACAAGTCATTGAGGGGGAGCAGCGAAGTATTGGAGATGACATGAGAAAATAATATCGGATGGGATTTATTTGAACCGAGAAATCTATTTGCAGATAGTCCTGGTGGGAAATCTGAAATCGGGAGCAAGGGGCCCTGGGGGTCCATTGAGGAATAAGCTTTTTTTGGGATCTCAAAGCCAAAGCAGTGGCATAAGTACTATATGACATGAGGCCAAGAGAGGGGACAATTAAATGGGCGCACCATGGGAGAGTGGTAAGAGCTTTAGGACAAATGGATTGAGCTTTTTTGACCCACAATTTCCCCTCCGAATGAAGGAAGAAGTCTAGGATTCTAATGTGTACTGCTGCCATGTAATACCTTCTACAATCCGGAAGGCTAAGGCCCCCCTTTTGTTTGTGTCTGATCAGAACGTCCCCCCGAATGCGTGGATGCCCACTTGCCCAGATAAATCTGCAAAAGCTAATGCGTAGTCTTTTCCAAAAATTTGAGGGAATTACCACGGGAATGGTTTGGAAGAGGTATAAGCGTTTAGGTAGGACATTCATTTTTAGTATATTTATTCTGCCGAACCTGGAAAAATCCTTCACTGTCCAAGAAGTAAATCTCTATGGAGTTGTTCAATAAAGGGCCCAAAATTAAGAAAAAATAGATGGTAGAGGTCTCTATGAATACAAATTCCTAAGTATTTGATACCCTGTGAGAGCCAGGCATAGGGAAAGTTGGACTGAATGGAATCCTGTATGGATTTGGGGAGGGAAACATCGAGGGCCTCAGACTTCGCTGCATTGATTTTAAAATTTGACCATGTACCAAAGTGATCTATTTCAGCCATAACAGCAGTGATGGATATATGTGGTTGAGTGATATATACTAGGACATCATTCATCTGCAAATGTGTGTAGCCCAGCTGCGCTTGGAGTCACATTACCCAGGAGGATGCACCAAAGGTAACACCCACACGTACCTGATATTCATTCACACAGCTTCACCAATCCCTAGAGCCACCAGAGGGAGCCCTTTTCAGAGTATATAAGGATGGTGAAGACACTGAGAGCAGTTTAGTCACCTCAGGAAGTGACAGCAGAGGGCTCAGACTAGCTCAGACGCAGATTAGATCAGATCTCGGATGAGATTAGTTCACAACGAGTTCAGTGTAGTTGGTGATTCTACACAGAAGTGAGAAGTTGTTAGTTCTCTAGGAGTGTTGGAGAGTTAGCTCTAGGAGTGTGCACAGATCAGTGAGTCTGCAAAGCCAGGTGCAGGTCAGACGGAGAATCCTGATAGCTGCTTCAGACGGAGCTTAGAAAGAAAAGAAGGAAAGAGAACAACAGTTAAAGAAGGAACCTGAAGACTGCAGCTTTGAGCTTAGTTCAATGTGTGGAGGCTAGTACCAGTGGAGAGAGAAAGCCACTCTAGCCTAGTCAGAATAGAGTCAACTGAGTGCAGTTTCAGTGAGCAATCGTGCCGACGCTTTGAGAGCGGTGAAGAGAGAGAAGAGTCAGCTATCTACTGCTACTGTGCTTATGTTAAGGGTCGGAGTAGGACGAAAGGCGAGTGGAAGTGAAGAAGAGAGTAACGGAGGTTGAAACAGCATTGATAGCTTACCTCTACTCTGCACCACCGGACACCGGGTCCGAGCTTGCTAGCATCTACACGACTAGTAGGAGATACCGGAGACTCTGCTGGACTACAGGTCGCAGGGGCCCAGGAGCGCTGATACGTAATCGGGGTCAGGAAGACGGGGGTCTAGCAGGACGCTGCATACAGAGACACTGTTCTATCCAAGAGAAGGCTCCACCACAAAGTCAGCCGGGTGTATAAGTGAAGACAGAGTTAGACTTCGTTTCATACAGGTCAGAAACTCACACAACAGGAGTAAGAAGGCCCTACACCTACTCAGTGGGAATACTGGACGTGCATTCTCCACCCTGCCAGCTTCCAGGGACGTGCCTGCAACTACCATCAGTAAAGGTACAGAAAGAGACTTTCGTGTGAGTGTCTGCATTATTGCTCCTGCACCCCAACACCGCCATTTAACCTGAGGGACCAAGTCTTGCCCGTGGAAGACTTAACACCTTGCTGCCCAGTAACAACCCCTCAGCGGATCTACACTGCAGCGCTGGTCACCCTGACCAGGTACCACAGGTGGCGTCAAGAACAAACTGTAAATACTTGATTCCCCTGTAAATATCCCCCTTTTATAGTGAGCGCCCAGGGCCACGGACCGAGCTGTGCTACCCGTGACATCCCCCATTGAAGTAGACGGGCTCGGTGCCGAGTACCCCACAGGCCCTGGCTGTGCGACTCAAATGCAGAGCACTTGTACTCGGTGCCTCCCACCTCAATCCCCCTAATATTGGGGTTATCGTGAATTGATGAGAGCAGGTGCTCCATCACTAGGATGTATAAGAGGGGACAGAGGACATCCCTGCCTTGTCCCATTGGTGATTATGAAAGGTGATGATAATGTTCCATTTATCTTCAGCCTAGCTGACGGATTGCGATACAGGGCCATGATTTTGGTTATAAAAGGGTCCCCTACGACAAACTTTTTAAGAGAATAATATATGGCATGCCAAGAGACTCTATGGAATGCGTTCTCAGCATCCAACGAGAGTATTTAATTACAAATTTTTAACTGCATCTAGCCCAGACAATAATTTTGGGCCTAGTAGCAGTGTCTGCTAGTCAGCGGATTAACCCAGCTGTTAAGCAAGCTACACCACCTGTAGTTTGGACACTTAATTTTTTCAAAAGAAATGCTTCGGGCCCCCGGGACACTCAGTGAAGAACATCGGGGAGGCACCCCAAGGCACAGGGACTGGCGGTAGGACGCCTTGGGGTGGACCGCCAAGCTCGATCCTTATCAAAGCTTTTTAACTGCAGCAGCTTTACTGGACGCTACTGGAGCTGGAACTCTTTTTTTTATTAAAAAATACAAAACATATACAATATATACATAAATCAACAACATCAAGCCATAATGAAAAGAAAAACAATACCGAAAACACGCTCCTTCTTCACATTCCTGTCCTTATTTACATTTCTCTTCTTCACATGAGTCCACTTGCTGAACTTTCCAGCTCCTCAGGGACCCCCAGCAGGAAACTTCTCAAAGAAAAAGGGAAAAACCAAAAGGGGAAACAAAAACACCCACATTCACTCATTCACACACATACATACCACCATATTTAACATATTTACATATCTACAGGAGAAACAACAAAAAGGGTTTGGCCCACTGCCTCAACACAAAAACCAAAAAAGACCTTTCTGGCCACAACACAATAAAATACCTATCTTCCTAAACATGTATATATATATATTATATATATATATATATATATTTTTTTTTTTTAATATTATTATATACCCCACCTCACCACAGGTCCATCAGTTCATGGCCTCCTTCACTGCAACATTTTTGGGTCCATATAAAGTTTTATGCCCTGTTTCCACACACATAGCATTTCCTTGGGTCCGTGGGTCCATATTTCCAAGTTCCTTGCCCACTGCCCTAAAAAATTTTCACCACACCCAAAACCCCCCAGACAACCCCCACCCAACCTAACTATATCCCAATCAATAATCTACATACATTCAAAATAATCATCTTAATAAAACATATGATATATACATTACATACAAAATATTTACAAAACATACTTACAAAACACAACTTATAACAACAACATTATCATTTCAAAGATTTCTAGCCATATCTGAAAAAGTTTGGAGATGTTGGGGATTGAACCCAGGACCTCATACATGCGAAGAATGTGTTCTACCACTGAGCTACATCCCCTATATACCACATTATCATTATATACCATACTGCAAACTTAACTACTTTAAAACATTTTCTATCGCACAAGGCCCAAGTTTGGTGCCTGCAAGCCTCAATATCCATTTTCTATTTTATTGCAAAACAAAAAACTACATTGTGCCATGCAATAGCCCACCACCAGGAGACTGGAGCCCTAAGAGGCCCTATCCCTTACCAACGACACATTCACCCTGTCCCTTGTCAATTAAAACTGTCCCTACTTCTATCCCTAACAAACTGTCCCTATCTATCCCTATCTATCCCTACTCTACCTAACTTAACTAACTCTCTATCTGTCCCTCACACTGACCTCCCTGACCCTATCTGCCCCTACTTCTCTCCCTCAACACCCACACCACCTTATGCTATCCCTACCACCATTCACACACAAAACTTTCCCTTGAGTGTGTTTTTTAAAAGGAGAAGCCCCTCCAAAGCCAAGAGGCCTTCCTCACACCCAACCTCTCGAACTCCAAAGAACGCACCTTCTCCAGGTCACCCAAGATGTTACTAAGCACCTCATCCCGGGGGAGGGCTTTCTGTTGCGTCGATACTAAACACCGTGCATTCCACGTGTAAAACCTGACCACTACGCTAACTAGGAATAAAGTGCTCCGCTCTCGGCCACCCAGGGATCTGAACGCCCCATAAACCCACTCGGCGTAGGAAAGGGACGCTAGCCGCGGCCAACGTATGGAAGCACCCACCCTGTTGTAAACCTCTGCATTAAAGGGACACTGAAGGAGGAAGTGCTCCATGCTTTCCAGCACGTCGCCACACTCCTCACGAGGACAACCCCAATCATCAGAGTTCCTGTACTTCAAGTTGTCCCTTACATACAGTCTCCCATGAAAGCAGCGCCAGGCCAAGTCCCAAAACTTCGTGGGGATCCGCTCTGAATTTAAAAGCCCGAGCCCCACCTCCAGATCCCGGCCTGGGCAATCCCTGAGGACCAGGGGCTTCTGGAAATGGGTCAACAGAACCCTTCTGTCAAGACATTGTCTCGACATGGTCCTGATTTCCCTCATTTCCAGACCCCACCGGCGGATTACCTTCAGAACCGGGGTAGCGTAAGCCGGGAGATGTCCGTGAGGTGTACGGAGATCCTTCACTTGCCCTCCTGTCTCCCATTCCTGGAAGAAGGGCCGAAACCAACCCCTGCAGGAGAATACCCACGGAGGAGCCCTCTCTAGCCAGAGGTTGGAAACATTGGCTTTAAGAAAGGTGTTCACTAAGAACACTACTGGGTTGACCATACCCAACCCACCTAGTCTCCTCGTACGGTACGTGACCTCTCTCTTGATTAGGTTGAGCCTATTCCCCGATAACAGCTGGAAGAACAGGCTGTAAACCCGTGTCCAGAGAGGTTCTGGCAAGATGCACACACTGCCCAGGTAAATTAACAAGGGAAGCAGAAAGCCTTTAGCCAAGCCAACCCTTTCCCTCAGGGTTAAAGACCAACCCTTCCACTGGTCCACCTTTTGGGCGGCAATCTTGAGTCTGCCCTCCCAATTTTGCTGGGGGTAGTCCCCGGGGCCAAATTCGATGCCTAAAATTTTGGCGGAGGCCTGGGGCTCTGGAAGGGTGCCCGGGAGATCAAAACTAGGATCTCCCCCTCCCAGCCAGAGACTCTCACACTTTTCCCGGTTGATCATGGACCCGGATGCCTCCGAGTAACGCACGACCTCAGACATGACCCAATCCGCCTCCCCTCTCGAGGATAAGAAAAGGGAAACATCGTCGGCGTACGCCACCACCCTCAGAGGGGGCCCAGAGCCCGCCTGGTCCATCCCGACTCCCACCAACGGTCCACGATCTACCCTCCTCAGGAAGGGATCGATCGCGAACGCGTATAAGAGTGGGCTCAGAGGACAGCCCTGACGGACCCCAGAACCCACCTCAAAAGGGTGCCCTGACCAACCGCTCACGAGCGGGAAAGTCTCAGCCCCTTGGTACAAGATCTCCAGCCAATTTACAAACCTCCCAGGCAGACCGTACCTTAAAAGGACAGACCAGAGGTACTCATGGTTAACCTGGTCAAAGGCTTTTGCTTGGTCTAATGACAGTAGATACCCCTTCCAGTGACCTGCCCTACCCTGCTCCACTGCCTCTCGGACACCAAGCACAGCACTAAAAGTGCTGCGGCCTGGAACAGAGCAGTGCTGGGCCTCCGAAAGGAGCCGGGGTGCAAACTTGACCAGCCGGTTAAACAACACCTTCGCCAGAACCTTCCGGTCCGTATTGAGAAGCGCTATGGGACGCTTCAATACCTCAATAGTCTTTACCCTTTGACAGAATAATCAGGGCTGACCTCCTCATTGAACTGGGAAGAGTACCCGAGGAAAGACACTCATTGAACACCCCAGTCAAGAGGGGACCAAGGAGTCCCTAAAGGTCTTATAAAATTCGGATGTTAAGCCATTCGGACCTGGCGATTTTTTGGGCCGAAGCCCATCAATGGCCAGTCTCACTTCCTCTTCCCTGATTGCTTCTGCCAAAACACCAAATAACTTATTTTCACAGGTCAGAGCCAGGATTTGATCCCCAGTCTTCCATGTCGTAGGCTGTGCACTTAACCATTACACTATACCAGCCACATATAGGGATCATCCCCTGGCTCAGGGATGGTTTCAGCCAGGAAAGCCGACATATCATCCCGATCTAGATCCCTCTTTCCCAAGAGGTGTGAGTAAAAGGACCTGACCACCTCCAGGATCCCTGATTTGGATCTGTTCAGGGACCCTGTACTACCGATCAGTCCTGTCACCATTTTACAATTCACTGACATCTTACAGTTCCTGTAGGGGTCGGGTGAGCGGTACTTCCCGAAATCCCTCTCAAAAACCAAAGATGTGTGCCTATCATACTGACACCTCTTAAGCAAAGACTTCACTCTGGAGATTTCCTCACGGTCACCTCCAGTCGAGACGAGCTGCTCGAGTTTCCTCCCCAGAGCCTGATACAAGCGATGCCTGTTCAGACTCCTGAGGCTCGAGAGCTTGCGGAAGAACCCCGCCACCCGCTTTTTAAAGATCTCCCACCACTCTGACTTACTACTACAGAGATCCAAAAGCGGTACCTGGCTCTGAAGAAAATCCTTAAAGGATTGTCTCACATTCGCTTCTTCCAGCAGGGACGAATTCAGCTTCCACAGCCCTCTTCCCATCCGGGGAGTTTCTGCAACATTCAGAGAAAAGAAAATTAGACAGTGATCAGAGAACTACACCTCAATGGCGGACACAGCAGAAAAGATGGCATCCTCTTTAAAAAAAAACCTGTCTATTCTAGATCTACAGCTACCCCTATGATAGGTGAAACCCCCGTGACCTGGGGTGTGCCGGATGTGGACATCCACCAGGCGAGCTTCACTGGCTATGCTATTGAGCGCGACGCTGTCATAAGCCAGGCGATCTCCAGGACCCCCCCGATCACGGGACCTCGTAATGGTGTTGAAGTCACCACCGAAGACCACCTGCTGGCTTGTAAAAAGAAAGGGCTTAATCCTCAGGAAGAGACATTTCCGGTCCCACTTTGATTGTGGACCATAGTTGTTTATAAGCCGCAGCTCTTGTCCCCTCATGAAGACGTCAAGGACCAGGCACCTCCCCATTTCTAGCTCGATCACTCGTCTGCATTCCACATCTGCAGTCTTAAAGAGGACTGCCACCCCGCTATACGGCTCGGCCGCAAGAGACTAGTATGAGGGCCCGCACCTCCACTCTCTCCGTGCTTTATGTATGGCCCCCATGTCAGTTAGTCTGGTCTCCTGCAAAAATAAAATTTAAGCCTCAATTCGGGTGAGAAAATCAAAGGCCGTAAATCTAGCCGCATCTGACTTAATGCTGGCGATTAATGGACGCCAGCGTCAACGGGGTGAGTTCAGCCATCATGAGTGATCAAGCTCGACGGCCTTCTTCTTACCCACCCACACTCCACCACCCTCTGGGGAGGAGTCGGAACCTTTCCTTTTTAAGGTGGACGAGGTGTCCATCCCTCCTCCCCTGGTGTCCTCACCTCCGGACTCCAGGTCTGTCCCCCCCTTGGGAGAAACAACGTCCCCAAGGGTTGGACTCCGCCATCCCCTAAAAGACCCCCCGATGCCCGCCCCGGTCCCCTGCCCTCGTCCGGCGACTCTTTAGCAGAGTCCTCAAGGGCCTGGAACCGGTTGGAGGGTGTGATCAGAGGGGGAATGATGGGCCCTTCCGTTGGTACCCTCACGGTCGGGGGTGGGGGGGATTTGGAAGACTTATTCAGCCTCTTCTCCCCCTCCTGTTGTTACGTTTTTTTACACCCTTTGATGCTGTAGGCTGCTCTAAGACTTCCTCATAAACACTTTCATATTGAGAGGAGCTGTCTGAATCAGCCGCTTTATCCTCCCTCTCCATCCTCCTGATCTCCTCGTTCACCGCTTCCTCCCCCAGGGCCTCAGAGGCTTTAGCCACCAACCCAGAGGGAGGAGCAGGCATCACCCCAGTTACCTGAGGCCCCACCTGCTCCCTACCCCCCTGGCGAGCCGCCTGCCTCCGCTGATATGAGGGGCCTCTGGTGACCATGCCTTTCCTCACCGGCCCCTCAGCCCCCTCCCCGCCACCACCGCTCGCTGCGACAGAAGAAGCCCCGCCGGAGGTTTCCCCCCCACGGTCTCCCCCCACCGGGCCCGCAGCAGTATTGGAGAAGGAGCGAGGGCAGCGGCTATACGGGTGACCAAGGTCACCACACAGGTTGCACCGAATGTCCCTGCACACAGCGGCGAGATGACCCACCCCGCCACACAAGGCACATTTCTGCACCTTGCAGCTTGCGCTGAAGTGGCGGGGATCGCCGCATTTGTGACAGACCTTCGGCTGCCCCTGGTAGAAGACCAGGATCCTGTCCCTTCCCAGGAATGCCGAGGAAGGGATGTGGGTGACCGTATCGCATGAGACCTTCAACTTAACCATGAAGGTCCAGCCCCCCGACCAAATAACAAACTCGTCCCTGTTCTTTTTTGGGACCTCAGTGACTTCCCCATATCGGGAAAGCCACGTCATTATGTCCACGCCTGAGAGTGACTCCTTACATGTCACCACGGTCACTCTCTTGACGGAATTTTGGCGAGACACCGCCTGTACGACGAAGCCTCGCCATCCGGGCTCCCCCTTCACCAGCTCATAATTTGACCAGAAGAGCTCAAGCCCCTCTGGCCAACAAAGCTGATGTCAAAGAAACGGGCCGATGAGGGATGGATCAGGGCAAAGATGTCATCTGCCCTGAAGCCCATCTTCAGGAGGAGCTCCACCACCCTACTCCTGGGTGGGCAAGCTTCACTGCCCCCCCACCGAAGACAGACCACATTCCTCCTCACCAGCCCTTGCCCGGCTATTGGGAGAGACCAGACAGTCCCTCCCTCTCTTCTCTCTTGGAAGGCGGCTAACCCATGTCTCTCTATCCAGAAAGACAAGTCCACCGTCCTCCCCTCTACCATTATTGATCTTTCTCCCCTTTTGAGGGCCTCCAGAAAACGGCGGTGCAAAACGCCGTCCCCGGAGTCCAGAGGTGAGGAGACCCCCTGAGAACCCCCCCGGGAGCCCCCCCCACCCCCAGCCGTGACCCCCGCATATGAACGCCTGGGTGCCACGGCTGGGGAGGCAGATGGACCAGCCCTTACCCCACTCACACTTGCTCCCACATTCACACCTGCATCCACCCCGGCATTCACTCCCAGACTCACTCCCTCATTCATACCACCCTCGCCATCACTCACACCTCCATGCACCACCTCCGCAAACAGCCTTCAAAAATGTCACTCGCACCATCACTATCATCCTCACTATCCATACTATCCATATAATTCACATTATTTATATTATTTACATTATTATTTACATCATTTACATTGCCTACATTGCCTTTAGTCTTGCTTGTAGCTTTGTGGCTTTCAACATCTCCTGCTGGGGCCCTGGCTGGATCACGGTATTGCTTCCATTTTTTTTTTTTCCTCTGCCCAGGAGCGCCGCTGCCCCTTTAAATGCTCCAGAGCAGAGTGCACTCAATACACCCTGTCTGGGCTCGGGAGCAGCAGCAGCTCCTGAGCTCTCTGGAGTCACTTTTTTTTCTTTCTTTTCCTTTCTTCTTTGGGCCTTGCGCTTCACTGGGCACTGGAGCGGATCAGAGTGG
Organism: Oophaga sylvatica; assembly: GCA_033576555.1. Lineage (NCBI taxonomy): Eukaryota > Metazoa > Chordata > Amphibia > Anura > Dendrobatidae > Oophaga > Oophaga sylvatica. Next base: position 28,442 of record JARQOD010007943.1, read on the forward strand.
GTTGGCCACCCGCTCCCTGCCCTCCTACCACACACCATCCTCCCGCCCGCTTTACCTGGAGCGCCAGAGCCACCCGCCAGCAACCAGTTGACAGTATAGTTGGTGTTGGGGACCTCACGAAACTCCCATTACCTGCCACCGGGGACTGAGCCCAAGCACCCCCACTAACGCCACCATTACCAGTACCAGCACCGACCTCCATATCGCTGCCTGAATCCGAACTGCCACCACCAGAAGTGTCAGCAAGACCCAGCAGACTTTACTCTCCCCGCTCCCTTGCACCGGACCCACCACAGGGCCCGGGCTGGGGTGGGCAGCGGGTTCCACACAGCGGGACTGGGGGGCCCCGGAAAGAGGGACAAAAACAAGTTTCTCCTCCACCACTTGCTTCGCCTTACGCCTTCTCCCCTCTTCCCAGTTGCCTCATCCTCAAGGCAGACCTCGTCCCCAAACAGTGTGCCAAACCGTGCTGGGGACTCAATCTGCCTCACTTGCTGTAGGATGAGGCAGCCCCCCTTGTTATTACTCCCGCTCCCTCCATCCTCCCCCTCACTCCCACTTTCCTCCATGTCACTGGAGTCCGGTGGGAGAGCCACTTGTTCGGGGGCTATCCCGCTGTGCGATACCAGGAGGCGTCTTACCCACCAGGTCCTGGGCGCTCTTACTCACCAGGTCCCCAGGTGGAGCTGGCGCAGATGTTCCGCCATCTTCCTCCTCCTCGTCCTCCACCTGGCTGGGCCCTCCTGACCCCCCAGGAGAACCCCGGTCAGGGCTCTGAACCGGTCATCGTTCATTAGCTTCTCCTCGAAGGGGCCGCTTCCCTCCAGGATGATCTTCCTCCTCTCTTCCAGTGCTCTTATCTCCCCTTCAGCCTTCCGACCGTGGCAGATACCTCCGCTCTCTTTGAGGCAGGGAGCCGATTTTTTGCTGTCACTCGGGCTCCCCTCAACCTCTCCCGAAGTATCCTCAGCTGCTTAGCTGCCTCCTCATACTCACAGAGGTGGGCATGGATTCGGGAGGCATAGATGGTGGACGGCTCTCCCGCAGCCTTGGAGCCCCAGATGTTATGGGGGGCTCCTGCCGCACCTCTGCCCGCAGCCTCCTCACCGGGAGAAGGAGCTGCCACGGCCCCGGCTTCAGGGGTCCTGGATCCTGGAGCCTTGTGGCCCCCCGATGTCTTTTTCCTGTTCATCCCTGGGACTGGCTTGCTGTAGCGTGGGCCTCTAGATGTTATGTGAGGCCCCCCACCCCCAGCTAGCTTGCCGGGGGGTGGGAGCCAGGGGCACAGCCCAGGAAGGCTTCTCTCTCCTGGGGAGGATCAGGCAAAAAGTTCAGGTGGAAAAAGTCCTCCTCCCCAGGAGCTTGGTTTGCACACAGCTTCCACCACCAGCAACCACACCTCTCCACTTCCTGGGTGGAGCTGGAACTCTTTATTTATTGAAAAATTACAAAACACATACATATTACATATACACAAAAACAAAAACCAAAGCTTATGTCCAAGACCACATAAAACAAAAAGCAAAAACAAAGAAAATAGTTAAATAACTGAAACCTAGGAGCCAGCACATGATCCACTTTCCATCCGCCATTGTCCGAGACTCTTTATAAGTCCATCCAGAACTTTCCAGTTCTTCAAGGACCCCCAGCAGGAACCTTCTTTAAAAATAAAAGGGGAAGAGAAAACAAAACAAAAAAAAAACATATTCTTACATCCACATTCACACACACATCCTCCCACCCCATTCACACCTATTTACATAATTTACAAGAAATTATTAACATAAAGTTTGGCCCACTGCCTCAAAACGCAAATAACACTACCTAAAATATATATCACAACTAGTGTTGAGCGATACGATACCGCAAGTATGGGGTATCGGCCGATATTAGCTCTATCGGCCTTTCGATACTTAGTTCCGATATTTTCGTCTTATCGGATACCGGAATCGGATTGTCACTGTCACTGTCAGTGTCCGTCGGTCGGGTCTGTCAGGAGTCAGCGGCACTTACCTGGCAGAAGATCTCCGGCGGTCACGGGCTGGACTGCTTCATGGCCGCCATCATCTTTCCCCGGCGGTCACATGCAGTTTCTCGCGATAACTCAGTGACTGCTGGGTAATCCCGGCCGTAAAGCAGTCAGTCCGATGACGTCACCGCCGGGGAAGCAGGTAATCAGCTGTGCTGCGTCGCGATGACAGGCTCTGCCTGTCATTGCGATGTAGCAGAGCTGGATCGTCGTGGGACAGTCGTTACTATGGACTGCGTCGGACAGGTGGTATACTGTTGGTTTTTTTTTCTTTTTTTACAGGAGATCGATGGCGTCGCAGGAATGAGAGTAAATAAAAAAATGAAAACTGTGTTGTCTCTTTTATTTCATTAAAAGACTTTTTTCTTGCTTTGTCTTTTTTTATACATTTAATAACTTTGGGATTAATAATGGATCGGTGTCTTATTGACACCTCTCCATTATTAACCGGGCTTATTGTCACCGTGCAATCAACGGTGACATTAACCCCTTATTACCCCACTTGCCACCGCTACAGGGCAGTGGGAAGAGCCGGGTAAAGTGCCACAATTGGCACATCTTTTGATGCGCCAAATGTGGGGCTGCTGTAGCCTGGTATTATCAGGCTGTTGAGGGCCAAAATCCATGGGCCTTGACAGTCTTTTAATACCAGGCCGCAGCAGTCTGCATTTTACTTGGCTGGTTAACAAAAATAGGGGGACCCCTACGCCGTTTTTTTTTCGAGGGGATCCCCTATTTTTGTTAACCAGCCAAGCTAAGCAGACTGCTGTGGCCTGGTATTATCAGGCTTGCAAGGTCCATGGATATTGGATCCTTACCAGCCTGAAAAATCAGGCCTCAGCGGTCTGCTTCATCTGGCTGGTTAACAAAAATAGGGGGGCACCCCCACGCCAAATTTTTTTTGAGGGGATCCCCTATTTTTGTTAATCAGCCAAGATATGCAGACTGCTGTGGCCTGGTATTATCAGGCTGGCAAGGTCCATGGATCTTGGCTCCTTAACAGCCTGAAAATCCAGGCCTCAGCGGTCTGCTTCATCTGGCTGGTTAACAAAAATAGGGGGGACCCCACGCAATTTTTTTCGAGGGGATCCCCTATTTTTGTTAATCAGCCAAGATATGCAGACTGCTGTGGCCTGGTATTAACAGGCTGGCAAGGTCCATGGATCTTGGCTCCTTAACAGCCTGAAAATCCAGGCCTCAGCGATCTGCTTCATCTGGCTGGTTAACAAAAATAGGGGGGACCCCACGCCAATTTTTTTCGAGGGGATCCCCTATTTTTGTTAACCAGCAAAGATAAGCAGACTGCTGTGGCCTGGTATTATCAGGCTGGCAAGCAGGGTCGGACTGAGCCACCGGGACACCGGAGAAACCTCCGGTGGGCCCCAGCTCCTGCGTGGTGGGCCCTGATTTGAAAGGATAGGTCGCGGTGCAGAGGGGCGGTGGCCCCGGGCCCCGTGCTCTGAGGGGGCCCACCCGGAGCTTACGCTACAGTAACTGTATCGGCGTGCACAGCACGCCAATACAGTTACATTCTGCGGCAGAGCAGGGAGAATCGATCTTCCTGCTCTGCCGCCCAGAAGCTATGGGGCCTGAACAGGCGTTGGGGGGGCCCGGTGCCAGCGTGGCCCCCCAACCGTCATCGGAGGTCAGCTGTATCGGCATGGGTACGGTTGGGGCGAGGATATGGTGTGATTAGCTGTGAAATGGGTGTGGTCGGGGCGTGGCTTAAAATTTGCAGCGGCGCACTATGCGCGCCGCAGCCTTTAATCCTCTTTCCTGTCTTCAAAATTTGGGAGGTATGCTGTATGACCTCCCTACAACTTCTGGGCATGCTCCTGATGAGCGCGACGGATGGTCTCCTGAGGGATCTCCTCCCACACCTGGACTAAAGCATCCACCAACTCCTGGACAGTCTGTGGTGCAACGTGGCATGGCCTAAAATTTGCTGCAGCGGGCACAGCGTGCCACAGCCTTTGTCCCTCTTTCCCTTCTTCAAAGGTTGGGAAGTATGATGGTGGGCCCCAAGAATATTTTTTCTCTGGTGGGCCCAAGGTACTCCAGTCCGACACTGCTGGCAAGGTCCATGGATCTTGGCTCCTTAACAGCCTTAAAAACCATGCCTCAGCAGCAGGGGCGTACATAGAAATCATGGGGCCGCATAGCAAAAGTCTGAATGGGCCCCCCCCAAAAAAAAAACCCACAGCCATTGTAAATGTAAAGTGCCAGCACAGTGAGGGGACACATTAAACAAAAAAATTTATTATGCCCCCATAGATTGTGTCCCCATAGATGCTCCATAGTATAGGCCCTTATGCTGCCGCAGCTGCTGCAACCAAAAAAAAAAAAAAGACATACTCACCTTTCGTCGCTGGGGGCCAGGTGCCGGTGTCCTGAGCAGGGGTGACACCAGGTGCCGAGTCACCGCTCGCTCAGGGCCCCGGCACCTGAGATATTTACCTGTCCTCTCTCCACTGCTGAGTGCCGCTGTCTTCGGGGTCCTCCAGCAGTGAATGATGAGGCAGAGGGCGCGGCGCCACTAACGACGTCATCGCGCCCTCTGACCTGAACATTGCAGCAAGAGGACGCGAGCAACGTGGAACGGGACAGGTAAATATCCCTTATACTCACCCTTCTGCCGGCGCGGTCTGTGCAGCCCCTGCTCTTCTCCCACGGTCTCCGCCGCCAGTGTTCAGCGGTCACGCGGGACAGCTCATTAAAGTCATGAATATGTGCATATTCATGACTGTAATGAGCGGTACCACCTGACCGCTGAACACAGGCGTCGGAGACCGTGGGAGAAGAGCAGGGGCTGCAGAGACCGCACCAGGAGGGGTGAGTATATAGAAGAGCTGCGCTCCCCCCCCCCCGCCGACCCCTGGTAGTACTGTGTCAGCACAGCTACCCGACCGTCGAGGGCCCCCTCACCTGTCCAGGCCCCATAGCAGCTGCTTGGTCTGCTTCATTCACGGTACGCCACTGCTCAGCAGTCTGCTTCATCAGGCTGGTTAACAAAAATAGGGGGGACCCGACGCCATTTTTTATTCGAAGGGAACCCCTATTTTTGTTAATCAGTTCCCTCTGACGTCACTGATTGTGTCCCTGGCTGACCTGAAGTGAAAGTGGAAAGCAATCAATTAAGCTTTCCACTTCCTCTCCTGTCAGCCAGGAGAGGAACTCATTCATTTGGGGGTTTACTGTGAGGCTGCAGCATTAGCTGCGGTCCCTGCAGTAAACATTAACCCTTTCTGAAGGATTACAACCGTGGGACCTGACTGTGCATGGATAGGTAAGAATAATTTTGCTTTTTTATTTTATTTTTATTACAGGAAATGGTTTTTGCAGTCAAATAAAAGATGGTCAAAAACATGTGTCTTTATTTCATTAAAATGATTTTTAATTAAAGTGTGTGTGTTTTATTTTTATTTCATGCAATACGATTAATAATTGATAGTTGTCTAATTGACAGCTCTCAATTATTAACCTGGCTTAAGGTCACCTTTCAATTGCAATGTGGCTTTAACCCCATATTAACCCATTCGCCACCGCTACAGGGCAATGGGGAATAGACGGGCAAAGTGCCAGAAAGGGCGAATCTAATTATAGATTTGTCTTTTCTGGGGTGTCTGGGGCAGATGTTAGTAGCCAGGGGGGGCCAAAAATAATGGTCCCTCTCTGGGCTATTATATCTGCCCCATTCGCTGGCTTTGTCTGTCTGGTTGCGAAAATAGGGCGGGAGCCCACGCATTTTTTTTTAAACAATTTTACACCTCATATATATATATATACATGTCATTGAATTTGTGACACATATATATATATATTTGGTGAGTTCATTTTCTCTGCCCAAAACCTTCAAAATCTTTTTTCCCCAAAACCCCACACACCCCAAAACAACCCCCCTCCCAACCTAAACTATTCCCCCCACATTCAACTATATGTAAAACAAACACTCAAAACAACCAACATTAACACATAATACATAATATATACAATATAAACCATAACTCACTTATCAGCATTAATCTAAAGCATAACATTTCTTTTAATCATTCTTACACAGCAAGGCCCAGTTCGGTGCCTGCAAGCCCAATATCCATCATAATTTTATTACAAAACAAAAAAGCTACCGTGTCATGCAATAGCCCACCACCAGGAGACTGGAGCCCTAAGAGGCCTTGTCCCTTTACCACCAACACATTCACCCTGTCCCTTACAACTAAACTGTCCCTACTTCTGTCCCTAACAAACTGTCCCTATCTATCCCTATCATCCTATCTACCTAACTTAACTTAACTAACTCTCTATCTTCCCTCACACTGACCCTCCCTGACCCTATCTACCCCTACTTCTCTCCCTCAACACCCACACCACCTTATGCTATCCCTACCACCATTCACACACAAAACAACTCTCCCTTGAGTGGTTTTTTAAAAGGAAAGCCCCTCCAAAGCCAAGAGGCCTCCTCACACCCAACCTCTCGAACTCCAAAGAACGCACCTTCCCCAGGTCACCCAAGATGTTACTAACCACCTCATCCCAGGGAGGGCTTTCTCTGCGTCGACACTAAACACCGTGCATTCCACGTGTAAAACCTGACCACTACGCTAACTAGGAATAAAGTGCTCCGCTTTTGGGCCACCCAGGATCTGAACGCCCCATAAAACCCACTCGGCATAGGAAAGGGCGCCAGCCGCGCCAACGTATGGAAGCACCCACCCTGTTTGTAAACCTCTGCATTAAAGGGACACTGAAGGAGGAAGTGATCCATGCTTTCCAGCACTTCGCCACACTCCTCACGAGGACAACCCTGATCATCGGAGTTCCTGTACTTCAATTGTCCATTACATACAGTCTCCCGTGAAAGCAGCGCCAGCCAAGTCCCAGAACTTCGTGGGGATCCGCTCTGAATTTAAAAGCCCGAGCCCCACCTCCAGATCCCGGCCTGGCAATCCCTGAGGACCAGGGCTTCTGGAAATGGGCAACAGAACCCTTCTGTCAAGACATTGTCTCGATGGGCCTGATTTCCCTCATTTCCAGACCCCACCCCGGCGGATCACCTTCAAACCGGGTAGCGTAAGCGGGAGATGTCCGTGAGGTGTACGGAGATCCTTCACCTGCCCTCCTGTCTCCCATTCCTGGAAGAAGGGCCGAAACCAACCCTGCAGGAGAATACCCACGGAGGAGCCCTCTCCCAGCCAGAGGTTGGAAATGTTGGCTTTAAGAAAGGTGTTCACAAGAAACACTACTGGGTTGACCATACCCAACCCACCTAGTCTCCTCGTACGTACGTGACCTCTCTCTTGATTAGGTTGAGCCTATTCCCCATAACAGCTGGAAGAACAGGCTGTAAACCCGTGTCCAGAGAGGTTCTGGCAAGATGCACACACTGCCCAGGTAAATTAACAAGGGAAACAGAAAACCTTTAGCCAAGCCAACCCTTTCCCTCAGGTTAAAGACCAACCCTTCACTGTCCACCTTTTGGGCGGCAATCTTGGTCTGCCCTCCCAATCTTGCTGGGGGTAGTCCCCGGGACCAAATTCGATGCCTAGAATTTTGGCGAGGCCTGGGCTCTTGAAGGGTGCCCGGGAGATCAAAACTAGGATCTCCCCCTCCCAGCCAGAGACTCCACACTTTTCCGGTTGATCATGGACCCGGATGCCTCCGGTAACGCACCCACCTCGGAAAATGACCCAAATCCCCCTCCCCTCTCGAGGAACGAAAAGGGGAAACATCGCAGATACGCCCCAACCCCCCCACAGGGAGGCCCAGAGCCCCCCCGGTCCATCCCGACTCCCACCAACGGTCCCACGTCTACCCTCCTCAGGAAGGGATCGATCGCGAAGCGTATAAAAGTGGGCTCAAGGACAGCCTACGGACCCCAGAACCCACCTCAAAAGGGTGCCCCGACCAACCGTTCATGAGCGGGAAAGTTCGCCTCTTTGGGACAAGATTCAGCCAATTTAAAACCTCCCACAGACCCACCTAAAAGGACAGACCGGTTTCTCAGGTTAACCCTCAAAAGGCTTTCGCTTGGTCTAATCAGAAATACCCCCTTCCGTGACCTGCCCTACCCTGCTCCACTGCCTCCCGGCCCGAGCACCCGACTAAAAGTACTGCGGCCTGGAAAAAAGACGTGTGGGCCCCTGAAAGGCCGGGGGCAAACTTGACCAGCCGATTTAAAAAAAACCTTCGCCAGAAAACCTCCGGTCCTATTGAGAAGCCTATGGGACCCAGTTCTCAATACGGGCGATCTTTACCCTTTGACAGAAAATCAGGGTGACCTCCTCATTAACCGGGAAGACACCCGAGGAAAGACATCATTAAACACCCCAGTCAAGGGGACCAAAGGGGTCCCCCGAAGGTCTTATAAAATCGGATTTTAAGCCATCCGGACCTGCGATTTTTTGGGCCGAAGCCCAAATGGCCAGTTCACTTCCTCTTCGCTAATTGCTTTGCCAAAACCCAAGAAGGGATCACCCCTGGCTCAGGGTGGTTTCAGCCAGGAAAGCCACATCTCATCCCGATCAGATCCCTCTTTTCCCAAGGGTGTGGTAAAAGGGCCTGACCACCTCCGGATCCCCCGATTTGGATCTGTTAGGGACCCCGTACTATCGTCGTCCTTCACCATTTTACAATTCACTTTAATCTTACAGTTCCTGTAGGGGTCGGGTGAGCGGTACTTCCCGAAATCCCTCTCAAAAAACCAAAAAGTGTGCCTATATACTGACCCCTCTTAAGCAAAGACTTCACTCTGGAGATTTTCCTCAGGCACCTCCATCGAGACGACTGCTCGAGTTTCCCCCCAGTGCCCGATACAAGCGATGCCTGTCAGACTCGAGGCTCGGAGTTGCGAAGAACCCCGCCACCCCCCCTTTTTTAAAAACCCCCCACTCTGGGTTACTACTACAGAGCCAAAAAACGGGGACCTGGCTCGAAGAAAATCCTTGAAGATTGTCTCACTTCACTTCTTCCAAGGGACGAACAACTTCCACACCCCCTTCCCATCCGGGGGGGTTTCTGAACATTCAGAGAAAAGAAATTTGAAGTGGGGTC
>JARQOD010007944.1:0-37519 GCA_033576555.1 Oophaga sylvatica
CCCCATAGTATAAGCAGGGCCCCCATTGTATACAGCAGGGCCCACATAGTATAAGCAAGGCCCCATAGTATACAGCAGGGCCCACATAAATATAGCAGGGCCCCATAGTATATAGCAGGGCCCCCATAGTATACAGCAGGGCCCACATAGTATAAGCAGGGCCCCATAGTATACAGCAGGGCCCCATAGTATACAGCAGGGCCCACATAGTATACAGCAGGGCCCACATAGTATATAGCAGGGCCCCCATAGTATACAGCAGGGCCCACATAGTATATAGCAGGGCCCCATAGTATACAGCAGGGCCCACATAGTATAAGCAGGGCCCACATAGTATACAGCAGGGCCCCATAGTATAAGCAGGGCCCACATAGTATACAGCAGGGCCCCATAGTATAAGCAGGGCCCCCATAGTATACTGCAGGGCCCACATAGAATATAGCAGGGCCCCCTATAGTATACAGCAGGGCCCCCATAGTATACAAGCCCTTAATGCAGGCCCACATGATAGTAGGCCTATAGTGCAGGGCCCCCATAGTATACAGCAGGTCCCCCATTGTATATTGCAGGGCCCACATTGGATATAGCAGGGCCCCTATAGTAGACAGCAGGGCCCCCATAGTATACAGCAGGTCCCCCATTGTATATTGCAGGGCCCACATTGGATATAGCAGGGCCCCTATAGTAGACAGCAGGGCCCCCATAGTATACAGCAGGGCCCCCATTGTATATTGCAGGGCCCACATTGGATATAGCAGGGCCCCTATAGTAGACAGCAGGCCCCCCATAGTATACAGCAGGTCCCCCATTGTATATTGCAGGGCCCACATTGGATATAGCAGGGCCCCTATAGTAGACAGCAGGGCCCCTATTGTATATTGCAGGGCCCACATTGGATATAGCAGGGCCCCTATAGTAGACAGCAGGGCCCACATTTTACAGCCCTCATCTCTCCTCCCCCCAGGAATGGCCCCACAGCAGGACAGATTTATAAAAAAAAAAAAAACCACTCCTCACCTCATCCTCGTGCCAGCGCTGCTCCCAGCTCCTGTCTTCTGCTCTGCCCAGCACACAGTGAGCGTGCTGTGTCAGAGGCAGAGCAGGGAATGATGGGAGAGGGAGCGTCAGCTGACGCTCTCTCCTCCATTATTGCTTTGGACTGTACCGGCAGACGCAGATGCAGCGGCAGGGGCCCCCATAGCGGCTGCGTGATGTGCCGCTAGCTGGGGGCCCCTTGAGGTGCAGGGGAGCCTCAAAATGTTGGGGGCCCCCGGGCCCGAGTGCGGACCAGCGTGCTCAGGCGGCGGGCCCCCCCTAATCACCGGGCCCCATACCGCAGTAAGGGTTGTCATGCCCTGATGGCGGCCCAGGGCTAGGGTGCCCCTACTTTGAGAGATTGTGTAGGTGTCCACAGTCACTTGTCACTACGTGATACCAGTATTAATGTACAAAAATTGCAAAGGAGAAAAAGTGGAAAAGTGAATCTATATAGCCAGCAAAACAATGAAGGATGCTACATCCAATGCAGATGCTGGCTGTGTTACACAGCAAACCTCTGTCTCTAAAAGCAGCATCGTGATCCTGTGGTTATCCTATTCAATGCTATCAATCACTGCTAAAGGCACCCTCATGCCTGCCATGAAAATATTTCTATGAAGTCCAGCCTTTGGATAGGCTCCATAGCAGACTGTTATTAGAACTAAATACTGAAGTACTGTTGTATATGCAGTGGCTTGCAAAAGTACTCACCCCCTTGGCATTTTGCGGTCTCACAACCTGGAATTTTTTTTAGGATTTGCATCAGTTCATGTAAAAAAAACATGCTACAACTGTGAACATTTGGTTTTCTTTTTATTGTGAAACAAATAACACATAGAACAACATATCTGAAAACTTGTGTGCATAACTATTCATCCCCCTAAATTCAGTACTTTGTAGTGACTCCTTTTGCAGCAATTGCAGCTGTAAGTTGCTTTGGATAAGTCTCTATGAGCTTTCCACAACTTGCCACTGGGATTTATGCCCATTCCTCAAGATAAAACTGCTCCAGCTCCATCAAGTTAGACGGTTTCCTCTGGTGAACATCAATCTTCAAGCTTGACCACAGATTTTCAATTTTATTGAGGTCTTGACTTTGACTAGAAAAATGAAAATTACATTAATAGAATGGGAGGAATAGAACTAAGCAACAGCACGTGTGAAAAAGACTTGAGTATACTAATAGATCACAGACTGCACATGAGTCAACAGTGTGATGCAGCAGCAAAAATGGCAAACACAGTTCTAGGATGTATTAAGAGAGCATAGAGTCTAGATCACTTTAGTAATTATCCCCCTCTACTCCTCCTTTGTCAGGCCTCATCTGGAATACTGTGTCGAGTTCTGAGCACCACATTTTAAAAAAGACATTGAAAAACTGGAGCAAGTTCAGAGAAGAGCTGACAGGATGGTAAGCAGACTGCAAAGTATGTCCTACGAGGAACGGTTAAAGGATCTGGGAATGTTTAGCTTGAAAAAAAGAAGCTAAGAGGACACTTAATAGCTGTCTACAAATATAAAGGGATGTTACAGTGTAGATGGATCATCATTATTCTCATTTGCACATGGAAACACGAAAAGCAAAGGAATGAAACTGAAAGGGAGAAGATACAGATTAGATATTAGAAAAAACTTTTTGACAGTGAGGGTGGAACAGGCTGCCACGAGAGGTGGTGAGCTCTCCTTCAATGGAAGTCTTCAAACAGAGGCTGGACAGACATCTGTCTGAGATGGTTTAGTGAATCCTGCACTGCATTGAGCAGGTGGTTGGACATGATGACCCTTGAGGTCCCTTCCAACGCTAACCTTTATATGATTCTAGAACACTCCAAAACATTTACAGCCTTCTCCTTAAACCACTCGAGTGTTACTTTAGCAGTATTCTTTGAATCATTGTCTTGATGGAAGGTGAACCTTCATCCCAGTCTCAAACCACTGACAGACTGAAACAGGTTTTGCTCAAGAATATCCCTGTATTTTGCACCATCCATCTTCCCTTTGACTCTGACCATTTTCTCTGTTCCTACTGCCAAAAACATCTCCAGAGCATGATGCTCCAACCAATATGTTTCACTGTGGGGATGATGTTCTTAGAGTGATGAGCTGTGTTGGTTTGGCAACAGACATAGCATATACCTTGGTGGCCAAAAAGTTCAATTTTGGTCTCATCTGACCACAGTTCCTTTCCCATACATTTGGGGAGTCTCCCACATGTTTTTTTTGACAAAGTCAAAACGAGCCTTACAATTTTTGTGTGTATGTAAAGGCTTTTTTCTGCCCACTCTTCCATAAAGGCCACCTCTATTGTGGTCATCTGGACAGATACTCCAGTCTCTGCTTGGGAACTCTGCAGCACCTTCAGGGTTACTTTTGGTCTCTGTGCTGCCTCTCTGATTAATGCCCTCCTTTTCTGAGCTGAGAGTTTTCATGGGCAGCCCTCTATTGGAAGGTTTGTTGTGATACCATGTTCTTTCCATTTGATGATAAAGGATTTGAGAGTGCTCCGGGGATCATCAGAGATTGGGATATTTTCTTTTATAACCTGATCCTGACTTGTACTTCTCAACAACTTTGTCCCTGACTTGTTTGGAGATCTCCTTGGTCTTCATGGTGTTGTTTGGTTAGTGGTGTTGCAACCTCTGTGGCCTTTCATAAAAGGTGTGTATATACTGACAGAACATGAGACACTTAGATTGCACACAGGTGGACTTTCTTTCACTAAGCATGTGACTTATGAAGGTAATTGCTTGCATCAAAATTTTTAGGAGCTTCATAACAAAAGGGGTGCATATACACTTACCAATTTTTATTTACTGGAGCCCATACATTTAATTTATGCCTACATTTTTCTCACCTCACCAGTTTAAACTATTTAGTGCTGATGCATTACACACAAATCGGATTCTACAAATATTTAAATAAAGGTTGTAATGTAACAAAATAGGTAAAAAGTCAAGGGGGTGAAGACTTTCACAAGCCACTGTAGTACTAGTGATCAAATGACTGCAGGTTCAAGGCACTTGGGCAGCTATAGAAAGTTAACACAAAAAAAACATAAAAAAAAGTATACAGGTGCTTTTCACAAAATTAGAATATCAAAAAGTTAATTTATTTCAGTTCTTCAATACAAAAAGTGAAACTCATACTTTATATAGAGCCTTTGATCTATTTCAAGTGTTTATTTCTGTTAATGTTGATGATTATGGCTTACAGCCAATGAAAACCCAAAAGTCATTATCTCAGTAAATTAGAATACTTTATATCACCAGCTGAAAAAATTATTTTAAAATCTGAAATGTTGGCCTACTGAATGTATGTTCAGTAAATGCACTCAATACTTGGTCGAGGCTCCTTTTGCATCAATTACTGCATCAATGCGGCGTGCCATGGAGGCGATCAGCCTGTGGCACTGCTGAGATGTTATGGAAGCCCAGGTTGCTTTGATAGCAGCTTTCAGCTCGTCGGCATTGTTTGGTCTGGTGTCTCTCATCTTCCTCTTGATAATACCCCATAGATTCTCTGTGGGGTTAAGGTCAAGTGAGTTTGCTGGCCAATCAAGCACAGTGATACTGTTGTTTTTAACCCCTTCCCGACCTGTGACGCCACATAGGCGTCATGAAAGTCGGTGCCAATCCGACCTGTGACGCCTATGTGGCGTCATGCGGAGATCGCGCTCCTGCGGGTCGGGTGACCGGGGTCAATCAAATGTCACCCGACCCGCAGGTACAGGACGACCTGGACTTCACCCCAGGGGGGGTGGCTTAGCCCCCCCATGGCCGAGATCGCTGCTGCTGACCTTTTTTTCACCCCCTCCAAATCTGATTGGAGCGAGCGTCCATGTGACGCTCTCCTTCCAATCAGATGTGGAGGGGGTGGAGTAAACTATGGCTGATCTCGCTCTTCAGCTTCATCCGGTCCTGGAAGCTGAAGAGCGAGGTGCCTGCTGCTGCCCTGCCACCGCCTGACCTGCGATCGCCGCTGCCGCCGCCACTGCCACCGCCGCCGCTGCTGCTGCTGCCTCCTCCTGCATCTGGTACTCCTCTCTGCTCACTCCCATCCCAAAACACTCCCCCGACCTCTGTTCCCTCCCCACTTCCCCCTGATCTTCCCCTGCCCCCTTGATCACTCTCCCTTGCTGCTGCTTCTGACAGCATTTACAGCTCCATTTATCTGCTGCATCTCCCCCGCTCCTGACAGCCCCCTCCTGCCCCTGTGATCATCCCCCAGCCCCAGTGATCACCCCGATCACCCCCTGCACCCCCAGATCACCCCCTGCCCCCCCAGATCACCCTCTGCCCCCAGATCACCCCCTGCTGCTACTTCTGACAGCTCCCATTTGCTGCACCTCCAGCTCCCCCTCACCTGACAGCCCCCTCCTGCCCCCGGTGATCATCTCTCAGCCCCAGTGATCACCCCAATAACCCCCTGCCCCCCTGATCACCACCTGCCCCCCAGATCATCCCCTGCCCCCAGATCACCCCCACCTGCTGCTACTTCTGACAGCTACAGTACATTTGCTGCGCCTCCAATCCTTTCTCACCTGACAGCCTCCTCCTGCCCCCGGTGATCATCCCTCAGCCCCAGTGATCACCCCGATAACCCCCTGCCACCCTGATCACCCCCTGCCCCCCTGATCACCCCCACCTGCTGCTACTTCTGACAGGTACAGTACATTTGCTGCGCCTCCAATCCCCCCTCACCTGACAGCCCCCTCCTGCCCCCGGTGATCATCTCTCAGCCCCAGTGATCACCCCGATAACCCCCTGCCACCCTGATCACCCCTGCCCCCCTGATCACCCCCACCTGCTGCTACTTCTGACAGGTACAGTACATTGCTGCGCCTCCAATCCCCCCTCACCTGACAGCCCCCTCCTGCCCCGGTGATCATCCCTCAGCCCCAGTGATCACCCCAATAACCCCTGCCCCCCTGATCACCGCCTGCCCCCCTGATCACTCTCTGCCCCCTGATCACCCCCACCTGCTGCTACTTCTGACAGCTCCAGTTGCTGCATCTCCATCTGGTGCATCTCCAGTCCCCCCTCACCTGACAGCCCCCTCCTGCCCCGGTGATCATCCCTCAGCTCCAGTGATCACCCCCTGCTCCCCTGATCACCCTGCCCCCCTGATCAACCCCCTCTGCTGCTGCTGCCAGCTCCTCTGCTTCCATCTCCACCTGCTGCTGCATCTCCTAGCCCCCTACTGCTCCCCGCGTGCCTGACAGCCCCCTCCTGCCCCCCGTGCACCTGACAGACAACTCCTGCCTCCCGCGCGCCTGACAGAAAACTCCTGCCCCCGCGCACCTGACAGAAAACTCCTGCCCCCGCATGCCTGACAGACAACTCCTGCCCCCGCGCGCCTGACAGACAACTCCTGCCCCCCGCGTGCCTGACAGAAAACTCCTGCCCCCGCGCACCTGACAGACAACTCCTGCCCCCAGCGCACCTGAAAGACAACTCCTGCCCCCGCGCACCTGACAGACAACTCCTGCCCCCCGCGCGCCTGACAGACAACTCCTGCCCCCCGCGCGCCTGACAGACAACTACTGCCCCCGCGCACCTGACAGACAACTCCTGCCCCCCACGCGCCTGACAGACAACTCCTGCCCCTGCGCGCCTGACAGACAACTCCTGCCCTGCGCGCCTGACAGACAACTCCTGCAGTACAAAGTTTCAACAAACACTCACACATACATATGCACACGCACACTATAATAAAGTTTTAGCTTTTTTTACACACGCACACACACCACACTCACGATGTCCCACTCGTCCTGCTCATCCCAGAGGGTGTACTCAGCAGAGGAGGCATATGCTTATATTGCCTCCGATGCTGATAGTGAAGGAGAGGACCCTACTTTTCTGTATTCCTCCCCCTCTTCCTCTCCAGTGACACAGACGTACCAACACCAAGATGTCGCAGGACAAGAAATCGTCCGGAGGCCGAGGAAGAAGAGCCGGAGGCCGGGGAAGAAGAGGCAGAGGCCAGGGAAGAAGAGTTGGAAGCCGGGGAAGAAGACCCACAACAAAATGTGAGTAACCCCCAACCTAGTGCTAGTCAAGCCCAACCTAGCACTAGTGCCCCCTCCTGGAACCCCGTCCCTGAAAATTTTGCTCCACGGATTCCTGATTTTGTTCCCCAATCAGGAATCCAGTTCGAGACTGCCAACTTCAAAGAAATAGACTTTTTCAAAGTCTATTTCTCGGAGTCAATTGTCAGTGTTATGGTGGAGCAAAGTAACTTGTATGCCCTGCAATTTTTTGCTGAAAACCCTAATTCATCATTTACTACTACTTGGAGTCCCATTGACTCAGTAGAAATGATGAAATATTGGGGACTGGTCCTTCACATGGGGATTGTGAAGAAACTGGAAATTCGCCAATACTGGAGTACTGATATTTTATATCAAACTCCAGTATTTGGCATGGTTATGACTCGCAAACGTTTTGAGGCGATTCATAAGTTTCTTCATTTCAGGGACAACACTGACAGCCTTCCCCGCGATGACCCGAATTTTGATAGACTGTTCAAAATTCGGCCGGTCATCGAACACTTCAGCAACAAGTTTGCTGAAGTGTACATTCCCCAAAGGGAAATTTGTGTGGATGAATCCCTCGTCCACTTCAAAGGGAGGCTTCAGTTCCGTCACTACCTGCCCAGCAAGAGGGCGAGGTACGGGATAAAACTCTACAAGCTGTGTGAGAGTACCTCAGGGTACACTCACAGCTTTAGAGTTTACGAAGGGAAGGACACCAAGATTTAGCCCCCAGAATGTCCACCTGCTCTGGGGGTGAGTGGGAAAATAGTGTGGGATTTGGTCCACCCACTGCTTGATAAAGGTTACCATCTGTACGTTGATAACTTTTATACAAGCATCCCACTATTTCAATCCCTCTCTGCCAGAGCTACCGCAGCTTGCGGTACTGTGCGCAGAAACAAGAGGGGTCTCCCTTTGACGCTAATTGAGCAGGCTCTCCCAAAGGGTGAGAGCCGAGCCCAATGTAGCGGCAACATGCTTGTGGTCAAGTTCAAAGACAAAAGGGAAAGTCTTTCTTGACAACAATCCATGGTCCCGGCACCACGGCCACCATTGTTCGCGGTACCTCAGCACAGGTTCACAAACCGGTCTGTGCCCTGGGGTACAACAAACACATGGGGGGAGTTGATCTTTCTGATCAAGTCCTCCAGCCCTATAGTGCCTTGTGGAAGACGAAGGTGTGGTATAAAAAACTGGCTGTGCACATCGTGCAAATGGCACTGTATAACGCATACGTGCTATCACGATGTGCAGGCCAGACCAACGACACCTTCCTTCAGTTCCAGGAGTCGGTGATAAAGGCCATGATTTTTGGAGAGGAGGACGGAGCGCGCCCCAGCACTCCTGGAACTCAAGTTTCCCGCATGGTACCAGGGCAACATTTTCCCTGTAAGGGGAGAGCAAAAAAAAGGTGCCGGGTGTGCTATAAAAGGGGGATAAGAAGGGAATCTCGTTTCCAATGTGAAACGTGTCCTGACAAACCTGCACTGTGTTTGAATGAATGCTTCAGAATTCATCACACATCCATGGACTAAACACATTTTGACATTCCCCTACAGAACTCACCCACATAAGCCTGACATACACATACACACACACACACACACACCAACCTGACGTACACTACGCCACACACACCAACCTGACGTAGTGTGTCAGGTTGGTGTGTGTGGCGTAGTGTACGTCAGGTGGTGGTGTGTTGTAGTGCACGTCAGGTTGATGTGTGTGGTGTATACTACACCACACTCACCAACCTGACATACACTACACCACACACAAACCTGACATACACTAAACCACACACACCAACCTGACGTACACTACACCACACACACCAACCTGACGTAGTGTGTCAGGTTGGTGAGTGTGGCGTAGTGTAAGTCAGGTTGGTGTGTGTGGCGTAGTGCACGTCAAGTTGGTGTGTGTGGTGTATACTACACCACACTCACCAACCTGACATACACTACACCAGACACAAACCTGACATACACTAAACCACACACACCAACCTGACGTACACTACACCACACACACCAACCTGACGTAGTGTGTCAGGTTGGTGTGTGTGGCGTAGTGTACGTCAGGTTGGTGTGTGTTGTAGTGCACGTCAGGTTGGTGTGTGTGGTGTATACTACACCACACTCACTAACCTGACATACACTAACACCACACACAAACCTGACATACACTAAACCACACACACCAACCTGACGTACACTACAGCACACCAACCTGACAAGCAGTACGTCAGGTTGGTGTGTGGTGTGGTATAGTGTACGTCAGGTTGGTGTGTGTGTGTTGTAGTGTATGTCAGGTTGTTGTGTGTGTGGTGTGTGCTACACCACACACACCAACCTGACGTATACTACACCACACCACACACTAACCTGACGTACACTACACTACACACACCAACCTGACGTAGTGTGTCAGGTTGGTGTGTGTGGGGTAGTGTACGTCAGGTTGGTGTGGTTTGTAGTGCATGTCAGGTTGGTGTGTGTGTGTGTGTGGTGTATACTACACCACACTCACCAACCTGACATACACTACACCACACACAAACCTGACATACACTAAACCACACACACCAACCTGACGTACACTACACCACACCAACCTGACAAGCAGTACGTCAGGTTGGTGTGTGGTGTGGTATAGTGTACGTCAGGTTGGTGGGTGTGTGTGTGTTGTAGTGTATGTCAGGTTGTTGTGTGTGTGGTGTATACTACACCACACACACCAAACTGACGTATACTACACCACACCACACACTAACCTGACATGCACTACACCACACACACCAACCTGACGTAGTGTGTCAGGTTGGTGTGTGTGGCGTAGTGTACGTCAGGTTGGTGTGTGTTGTAGTGCATGTCAGGTTGGTGTGTGTGTGGTGTATACTACACCACACTCACCAACCTGAGAACACTACACCACACACACCAACCTGACGTACACTACACCACACCAACCTGACAAGCAGTACGTCAGGTTGGTGTGTGGTGTGGTATAGTGTACGTCAGGTTGGTGTGTGTGTGTTGTAGTGTATGTCAGGTTGGTGTGTGTGGTGTATACTACACCACACACACCAACCCGACGTACACTACACCACACACCAACCTGATATACACTACACCACATACACTAACCTGAGGTAGTGTATGTCAGGTGGTGTGTGGTGTATGTCAGGATGGTGTTTGTGTGTGTTGTATCCACACACACCAACCTGATGTACACTACACCACACCACACACCATCCTGACATACACTACATACTTTCCATACGTGAAATGGTGTCCGCTAACAATTGTGGCGCTCCTTCCCTTCCAGGCCCTGCCGTGCACCCAAACAGTGGTTTATGACCACATATGAGGTATCGGTGTACTCAGGAGAAGTTGCCCAACAAATTTTAGGATCCATTTTATCCTGTTACCCATGTGAAAATGAATAAATTGATGCTAAGAGAAATTTTTTGTTGGAAAAATTATAATGTCCGTTTTTTCCTTCCACATTGCTTTACTTCCTGTGAAGCACCTGAAGGGTTAATAATTTCTTGAATGTAGTTTTGAGTAGCTTGAGGGGTGCAGTTTTTAGAATGGTGTAACTTTTGGGTATTTTCTGCCATATAGACCCCTCAAAGTGACTTCAAATGTGAGGTGGTCCCTAAAAAAAAATGGTTTTGTAAATTTTGTTGTAAAAATGAGAAATCGCTGGTCAACTTTTAACCCTTATAACTTCCCAACAAAAAAAAAATTTGTATCCAAAATTGTTCTGATGTAAAGTAGACATGTGGGAAATGTTATTTATTAACTATTTTGTGTCATATAACTCTCTGGTTTAACAGAATAAAAATTCAAAATTTTAAAATTGCTAAATTTTCAAAATTTTCGCCAAATTTCCATTTTTTCCACAAATAAACACAAAATTTATCGACTTAAATTTAGCACTATCATGAAGCCCAATATGTCACGAAAAAAAAATCTCAGAATCGCTAAGATCCGTTGAAGCGTTCCTGAGTTATTACCTCATAAAGGGACACTGGTCAGAATTGCAAAAAATGGCCAGGTCATTTAGGTCAAAATAGGCTGGATCATGAAGGGGTTAAACCAGGTATTGGTACTTTTGACAATGTGGACAAGTGCCAAGTCCTGCTAGAGAATGAAATTTCCATCTCCAAAAAGCTTGATGGCAGAGAGAAGCATGAAGTGCTCTAAAATTTCCTGGTAGACGGCTGCGTTGAATTGATAAAACACAGTGGACCTACACCAGCAGATGTCATGGCTCACCAAACCATCACTGACAGAATAAAAAGCAAAATACCAAAGTTGACATTTTTTATTCATGACACCAGCCAGAAAAATTGCACTAAAAATCGATCAAAAAGTAGAATGTATCCCAAAGTAGTACCAATGATTAATACGAACAGGTGCACAAAAGACTAGTCTTTTTACAGTTCCATTGTCGACACAAATAATTTTTTTTGATGAAAATGAAATTCAGAATTTCTTTAAGCCATTAAAATAGTAATAACAACCATGCCTATTTGGTATTGTCATAATTATACTTACCTAGAGAATAATTTGTTAGGTCATTTTTTCTGCACAGTCTAAGGCTAGTTTCACACTAGCATTTAACTGACCTGCGTCGGTCTGCCCACGGCCGCCGCTAAGCTCTGCCCCCGGCCGCGCCTCTTCACGGCCGATCCGCCTATGGGTGCATGACGCTGCATGCGACCTACGTACCCTATCTTTAGCATTGGGTACGCAGGCCATGCATCCTTTTGACGGTGCGCCGAGCGCACCAAAATGCAACACGGTGCGTTTGGCGCAGGTCTGCGCACCATCATAAGGACGCATGCACCGGTAAACACATACCTGCGCACGGCCTGCGTACCCAATGCTAAAGATAGGGTACGCAGGTCGCATGTAGCGTCATGCGCCCATAGGTGAAGCGTCCGGGAGGAGGCGCGGCCAGGGGCGGAGCTTAGCGACGTCCGTGCGCAGACCGACGCAGGTCAGTGAAACGCTAGTGTGAAACTAGCCTTATACCATTAAAATGAAACCTAAAAACCCCTAGAATTGTCCTGTGTGCAAGTTGCTAGCAGGAATCTTGGTTTTTCCTACAGTACATGCTTATTGTTTTTCATTGTAGCAATTTGGTCTTGTTTTTTTACCCTATAGTAAATATCAATTTTATTTATGTTTTCACCCGTTGTTAGGGCTGGCGGAACGCACAAAATAAATATAAATAATAGGTGCGTTCGCAGCCCGGGGTCCACCGTGCAGGCAGAGCCTGCTGCTAGTAAGATGGCGATATGGCGAACTCTGTTACACCACAGAGTCACTAAGGTAGAGACGCAGAGATATGGACTGTGTCCTGTTAACTCCACAGGGATGCACAGACAACTGCTGTGCGGACAGCAGTCCGTAGTAACGCAATCAGCAACGCAATCAGACAATCTCCTTACCGGAGAAGCCGGTATTCTAGGGGCTTATTTCAGCCAAGCCCTAAACACGTGCATACAAGTCTCCTCACCGGAGGTGCCGGTATTCTAGGGGCTTATTTCAGCCGAGCCCTAACACATGCGTGCAAGATCACACTGGCGCAAAGCACATAATGCAATTGATACTAGCGCATGGCCACATGGTCATACAACCCTTTTATAGCATCAACTACAGGGCCTGACAGAAAAGGACCAATAAGAAACTATTCCAGAACACATGTAGTTTCAGGACCTTCCTAGCGGACCAATAGGAGCTGCTGCAGTACCTGATCATGTGACCCCTGATCTCCAATGAGAGATCTTACCCTGGGCATGCTCAGAAGGGGAAACGCAGGACTTAGTCCTAAAGACGTCTGCTCGCCGCTAACCAGTACTGGCTACAATAGCAGAACCTGGAGAGGCAGCAGTAATTCTCAGCACAATGTTTGACTGGGCGAGATGCTGGGACCGACGTCTCTGCTGAGCAGAGTCCACTGCCGCCGGAGACGGATGGGAGACCACAGCAGGGATGGTTCGAGATTCCCCTTGTGCAGAAGCGGGAACTCAACCCCTAACACCCGTCTTTTTAAAAGGAAACAGTCAATTCCAAAAAGGCTATTTATCTGCATATTTAGAGGTAATCTGTAACTAATTAATGTTTAGCCATGTTTTGATGTGTTACTGAAAGAACAGCTGCAGGGAGAAAATGAAGTTATGTTATCTCTGCAACTGCTCTTTTCCAGTCATCGGGGCAGTGCAGGAGACTGTAATCATCACCATTCTTTACACAGTGATTACGCTCTTATTACTTCCACTGTCACCTTGACTGACAAGGCTATGCTACATACACACACACAAAAACACACACGTGCAAACACACACATGAGCACACACGTGTACACACACACAGAGAAACGTGCACACACACACAGACACACATGCTGTGGAGAAGGCTGTCAGTCAAGATGAAGAAAGGTTGTTACAGCCCCTGCACTGCCCTCATGACTGGAATCGAGTGACTACAAAGAGAATATAACTTCATTTTCTCCATTCTAATAACACAGTAAAACATGGTGAAAGCATTATTTACCTGCATATTACCATCATACCTGTAGATAAATTACGTTTTCGTAGGCGATGGTTCCTTTCAAAATATAAATGTTAGATCTGTGTTGTCTAAGGAATTTCAAAGTCAAATGGGCAAAGGCTCTTAATTATAAGAAAGAAACAAAAAACATTGGAGGAAACACCCTGATGATCACAATCATATCTTGTGATGAAGCATTGTTTATGTTGCTAACAAAACTAGTGACATCACTTGCATAACTATCTTTCATCAATAAATTGTATAGTATGAAATTGGTTGTTTGTACTCTGCTAAGTTGTAGTAACCTGCGCATCCAGGATCTGAGGCTTTTGTTGTTTTATTGTACAATTATGGTTATGTTGATTGAAGACATAACAAAGCATCAGTATGAAAGTCAAACATTGCCAGAAAACATAAGTACGCAAATGTCTCCGAGCTGACGTACAGGAGCGGCACAGAGAAGAATGTGTAGAGGACAAAAGTCAATCAATTATTGTCATAGAAAAGAAGTAAAGAAGTAATATAAAATAATTTTTGTTTTAGGCATGCAATTAATTGCATTACTGACTGGTGAAAACATAATTCTATATGTATTCTTTGAAAAGATATTTTCCTTCCTTTATAGAAAGCTGAAATTCATTTACGCGTATTCCAAAAGTCTTAGACTAGGGCTACAAAGAGACATTTTTGTCACGCGGCACTGAAATCATAGTGATTTCCAATGCGACTTATGACCTATGACCTCTTGCGATTGTGACACAGAGTCACAATCGTTTCCAAATGTGTTGGATTTTCTGTCGCTGGTTGCACACGACTCGCTTGCCATAAAACTCAATGTAACACATGCGACTTGCGACTTGCGCGCAACTTCTTTGAGCTTTAGGCCGGGATCACACATGTGACGAAAACGTCCGATGCTCGCATGTGAAATCCCTGCTCTGGCGCCGGCATTCGGGAGTGGAGTGTGCGGCTCCATGTATTTATATGCAGCCGCTCGCTCCACTCCCGAGTGCCGGCGCCAGAGCTGGGATTTCACATGCGAGCATCGGACGTTTTCGTCGCATGTGTGATCCCGGCCTTAGGCCCTTAGTGTTAAATCGCTGCCTCCACTCAGCAGAAACTGACTTAGGCCTCATACTCACTGGCGCCGAAAACGGATGATAATCAGAGGAAAAAAATCGAATGCAAATCTGACCAATGTTAGTCAATGGGTGAATTCCCATTTGCGATTTTTTTCTCATCAGATATTGTTGTGAGAAAAAAAAAATCGCAGCATGCTGCGATTTGATGCGATTTTGGGATGAAAATCGCCAATGCAAGTCAATGGGTGCAATTAAAAAACGAACAGCACTCGCACCATGCACGTGCTGTCCGATTTATATGCAACAGTCTCCTTTGAAAAGCCGGTAATTCATCCCCGGCTACTGTAAAATCACACTGACAGCTCACAAAACGCTAGATACATACACATAGAATACATATATATATATACATGTCATTGTGACACATACATATATATATATTTATAGTTCATACACTTCTATATACTGTAATAGCCGCTAATTCAATTGCCGGCTTTTGTGAAATCACAGAAGCCGACATGAAATGATACATTGTTTCCACACAGTTAACCATGTCATTTAATGTATTTTGATATATGGTTTTAAGTTACAATTACATAAGTATATGTGTGCAAAATTTCAGACATGTAGGGTTAATTAAAGGGTGTAAATTCGTTGAAAAAAAATGCATGGGCTCCCGCTGTATTTTCTCCACCAGACAGACAAAGCAAGCGAGTGGGGGCAGATAATAATAGCCTAGGGAGGGTACTTTCTTTTGTGCCCCCCCTGGCTACTAACATCTGCCCCCAGACACCCCAGAAAGGGCAAATCTATAATTAGATTCGCCCTTTCTGGCACTTTGCCCGTCTATTCCCATTGCCCTGTAGCGGTGGCGAATGGGTTAATAAGGGGTTAATGTCACCTTGCTATTGAAAGGTGACCTTAAGCCAGGTTAATAATTGAGAGCTGTCAATTAGACAACTATCAATTATTAATCCTATTGTATGAAAGAAAAATCAAACACACACAGTTTAATAAAAAAGAAGTTTAATGAAATAATCACACAGTTTTTGACCATATTTTATTTTCCTGCTAAAACCATTTCCTGTAATAAAAAGTAAAATAAAAAAGCAAAATTATTCTTACCAATCCGATGTACAGTCAGGTCCCACGGTGTAATCCATCAGAAAGGGTTAACAGGTTACAGTTAGCAGAGAGCTAAATGCTGTCTCCGAGCTGTAACCCCCTGAATGAATAAGTTACTCTCCCAGCGAAAGGAGAGGAATAGATTCATGAATGGAGCTTAATTGATTTATTGGCACTTTCACTTCAGTGACCTGACCAAACGTGAAAGTGGGATACAATCAATTAAGCTTCATTCATTAATCACATCCTCTCCTGTCGGCAGGAGATAAGCTCATTCATTCAGGAGCTATCAGCTGAGCACGCAGCATTACTTGCGCTGCTTATCTGATTGCTAGTTAACCCTTTGTGAAGGATTACATCGTGGGACGTGACAGATCGCCAGATAGGTAAGAATAATGTTGTTTTATTATTTTATATTTATTTTAGAAGATCAAGGGCTTCGAACGGATTAAGAGTTAAATAAAAGATGGTCAAAAATATGTGTTTTTATTTCATTAAAATTATTTATTCTTAAAGTGTGTTTGTGTTTTTTTATTTACTTCAATAGGATTAATAATTGATAGTTGTCTAATTGACAGCTCTCAATTATTAACCTGGCTTAAGGTCACCTTTCAATAGCAAGGTGACATTAACCCCTTATTAACCCATTCGCCACCGCTACAGGGCAATGGGAATAGATGGGCAAAGTGCCAGAAAGGGCGAATCTAATTATAGATTTGCCCTTTCTGGGGTGTCTGGGGGCAGATGTTAGTAGCCAGGGGGGGGGCACAAAAAAAATGTACCCTCCCTAGGCTATTATTATCTGCCCCCACTCGCTTGCTTTGTCTGTCTGGTGGAGAAAATACAGCGGGAGCCCACTCATTTTTTTTCAACGAATTTACACCTTTATTTAACCCCTACATGTATGAAATTTTCCACAAATACAGTTATCTAATTCTAAGTTAAAACCATATATCAAAATACATGAAATGACATGGTTAACTGTGTGGAAACAATGTATCATTTCATGTCGGCTTTTGTGATTTCACAAAAGCCGGCAATTGATTTAGCAGCTATTACAGTATGTAGAAGCGTATGAACTATAAATATATGTATATATACTGTATATGTCACAATTACATATATATATATATATATATATATATATATATATTATATATGTATTCTATGTGTGTATATGTATTGTTTCTATTCTTTATTAAAGCTGTCAGTGTGATTTTACAGTATAGCCAGGGATGAATTAGCGGCTATTATACTATGTAGCAGTGTATGACCTATATATATAATTATATATATATATATTAGATGTATATATATATATATTATATATATAATTATTTGCTTTTTGTGTACATTTTTTTGTTACAATGTGATTTTTACATGACTTTTTACATAGAGATAACTGCTCTATGTAAAACTTCATGTTAAAATCGCATTGCATACAGATGGAAAACTGATGGAAAACTGACAGAAAACGCATGGTGTGAATTAAAATCGCATCAAAATCGCATGCCTTTTTACAACAAATGTACCGTTTTTTTCCTGCAGAAAACGGACCGATTTTTTTCCAGCCAGTGAGTATGAGGCCTAATAAGCAAATATGCTAGTGATGAAGCTTGGTGCATCCTTGGTGTGGCCAAGAGGCTTAGTACACTGTTCAACCCACTTGTTTTGCATACTCAATTACTGGTAATTGACAGTGCTGTCAATCTTTAAGACATGCAAGAGACATGCAAAGCCAGTGGGTGGAACACTGCACTAAGTTTTTTTAGTGCCCAAAGGGAGCACCAAGCTAAGTATTGACATATTTGATTAAAATTCCATTTCTGCTGAATGGAGTTGGCCATTAATAAAAATTGCACATTTATTTTTTCAAGTCATCAAATTGTGAGACGAAAAAATTAAGGATTTGAATTAATAAATTCAAACCTATCTTCTAAAATGCTTCTTTATTCATATTAAAAAAACATAAAAACACACAGCCAGTTGGAGCGGGCTCACCTCCAGGCATATGGTATGGCAGCCGTTTTGCATCACATGACGATTCGACAAACAGCTGAATCTTCATCCATGACACTTCATGTGTAGTGATGGGCGAACCCCCCAATGTTCGGGATCGGCGGATTCGTCCGAGTTTTTTGTAAAGTTCGAGTTCGGGGCCAGAGATGACTTGCGTCCGAATTCCGAACTTGAACTTTACAAATATGGGCCCATTATTATAAGTATACTTACCTGTCCAGCGATGCGTCCTCTGTCCAACATCTAGAGTTGAGCATTCCGATACCGCAAGTATCGGGTATCGGCCGATATTCGCTGTATCGGAATTCCGATACTTAGTTCCGATATTTTCCATATATCGTATACCGGAATCGGAAGTTCCCATAATTCTTTGAGAGGCAATGTGATTTTAGTCAGCCAATGAGGAATCCTAAGAAGTGTGGGCACATCCTGTACTGCTGCGGTCATGTTAACTAATGGCATGGCTGTGATTGGATGCTGAAATGATGTCAGAATGCACTATAAAAGGCGCCGCCGCCATTTTAGCGTCACTGTGCTGTGAATTCAGTAAGGGACAGAACGCTGCTCTGCTGACTCTGAGGGACAGTTGGAGATTGCGATTTTGTGTACTGTGCTCTAGGCAGGCTAGTTTACCAACCGCTGTGTAAAGCTTCCTTTTGCCAGTGTTGTTTTAACAGCTCTGTGCAAGGTGTGTGTGAGTGCAGGTGACGCTGCAGTTTGCTCTTTTTCCAACGCTGTTTGTAGGCATCTGCACGTGTCACTCACAGACTCTTTTTTTTTTCTTTAGTGTAATTCTTGCTGCTCCATTCAATTGAAATTATAGTGTGACGCGCTTCCATCCGTATCCAATACATTGGTTGCAAACACTATAGAATTACAGAAAGGAGCCTTTCAGAGATAGTGAACAGTTGTGTTCAGTGTTCACTCTAGTCTGTGAGGTTTTTTTTTTTTTGAGTGCAGATCACGCTCCAGTTAGTTCTTCAACCACTGCTGGTTGTAGTCTGCTGAACGTGTGTCACTGCCTCATCCTTGTAATTTTTCTCTA
Organism: Oophaga sylvatica; assembly: GCA_033576555.1. Taxonomy (NCBI): domain Eukaryota; kingdom Metazoa; phylum Chordata; class Amphibia; order Anura; family Dendrobatidae; genus Oophaga; species Oophaga sylvatica. Next base: position 18,913 of record JARQOD010007944.1, read on the forward strand.
ATTGGTGCTGCTCCATTCCATTTCAAATAACTCAAATCTATTAGTGTGACGCGCTTCCATCCGTATCCAATACATTGGTTGCAAACACTATAGAATTACAGAAAGGAGCCTTTCAGAGATAGTGAACAGTTGTGTTCAGTGTTCACTCTAGTCTGTGAGGTTTTTTTTTTTTTGAGTGCAGATCACGCTCCAGTTAGTTCTTCAACCACTGCTGGTTGTAGTCTGCTGAACGTGTGTCACTGCCTCATCCTTGTCATTTTTCTCTAATTGGTGCTGCTCCATTCCATTTCAAATAACTCAAATCTATTAGTGTGACGCGCTTCCATCCGTATCCAATACATTGGTTGCAAACACTATAGAATTACAGAAAGGAGCCTTTCAGAGATAGTGAACAGTTGTGTTCAGTGTTCACTCTAGTCTGTGAGGTTTTTTTTTTTTTGAGTGCAGATCACGCTCCAGTTAGTTCTTCAACCACTGCTGGTTGTAGTCTGCTGAATGTGTGTCACTGCCTCATCCTTGTCATTTTTCTCTAATTGGTGCTGCTCCATTCCATTTCAAATAACTCAAATCTATTAGTGTGACGCGCTTCCATCCGTATCCAATACATTGGTTGCAAACACTATAGAATTACAGAAAGGAGCCTTTCAGAGATACTGAACAGTTGTGTTCAGTGTTCACTCTAGTCTGTGAGGTTTTTTTTTTTTTGAGTGCAGATCACGCTCCAGTTAGTTCTTCAACCACTGCTGGTTGTAGTCTGCTGAACGTGTGTCACTGCCTCATCCTTGTAATTTTTCTCTAATTGGTGCTGCTCCATTCCATTTCAAATAACTCAAATCTATTAGTGTGACGCGCTTCCATCCGTATCCAATACATTGGTTGCAAACACTATAGAATTACAGAAAGGAGCCTTTCAGAGATAGTGAACAGTTGTGTTCAGTGTTCACTCTAGTCTGTGAGGTTTTTTTTTTTTTTTGAGTGCAGATCACGCTCCGGTTAGTTCTTCAACCACTGCTGGTTGTAGTCTGCTGAACGTGTGTCACTGCCTCATCCTTGTCATTTTTCTCTAATTGGTGCTGCTCCATTCCATTTCAAATAACTCAAATCTATTAGTGTGACGCGCTTCCATCCGTATCCAATACATTGGTTGCAAACACTATAGAATTACAGAAAGGAGCCTTTCAGAGATAGTGAACAGTTGTGTTCAGTGTTCACTCTAGTCTGTGAGGTTTTTTTTTTTTTTTGAGTGCAGATCACGCTCCAGTTAGTTCTTCAACCACTGCTGGTTGTAGTCTGCTGAATGTGTGTCACTGCCTCATCCTTGTCATTTTTCTCTAATTGGTGCTGCTCCATTCCATTTCAAATAACTCAAATCTATTAGTGTGACGCGCTTCCATCCGTATCCAATACATTGGTTGCAAACACTGTAGAATTACAGAAATGAGCCTTTCAGAGATACTGAACAGTTGTGTGCAGTGTTCACTGCAGTCTCTGCGTAATAACCACACTTAGGCCTTATAACTTTTCTGACTTTCTTTAACAATCTACCAAGATGAAGAAGGCAGGGAGTAAGGCACGTGGTCGTGGCCATGGAGTTTCAGCAGGGAGAGGACGTGGGGATTCTGTGGCTGCTGCCGCCCCCAGTGACACAGCATCCACCAGTTTTCCCCGTGAGCGTTCCTTTATGTGCAGTTTTGTAGGAGCTCGGCGTACCCCCCTGCTGCGGGAAGAACAAATTGAAGCCGTTGTTGGTTGGATGGCAGCCAATGCATCGACTTCAATTGCTTCCACCTCCTCTCAGGACCACAACACTGTTGAGCAACCATCTGTCTGTTCACCGCCTGTCAAATTGCCCAGGCAGTCAGAGAGTTCTGAACTGGAGCCAGCTGAGTCTCTGCTTCTGTTCTCAGAATCTGTTGGCTTGCAAACAGGGGCCCAGCCAAGCAGCATTCTGGAATTTGAAGAAGAGGGAGTATGCAGTTATGCGCAACAGCTGTGTCTCTCTGAATCTGAAGAGGCGGGTGAGCCAGTGCCGATGGTCAGCACACCGCAGAACGCATCTGATGATGATGAGACTCAGTTGCCAGTTTCTGTTGAGCATGGTGCTGTCCAGACCACCCAACAGCAGCAGGTGTTGGAAGAGGGTAGTGGAGATGATGAGGTCCAAGACCCAACATGGCGTGAGGAACAGGAAGGTGGTGGGAGCAGCTCTGAGGAAGAGATTGGCCCAATGGTACAAACAGGAGGGAGAGGTAGGCTGCAGACTCGGTTGCCTGTAGCCTCCAGTTTGGCACCTGTTGGGAGCAGTTCTCTTCCAAAAGTCAAAACGGGCGCTCCCAGGACTTGCACTGCGTGGTCCTTTTTTGACACACTTGCAGATGATATTTGCTATGTCAAATGCAAGCTGTGTAAGTAAAAAGAGGTAAAAGTATCAGTAACCTCAATACCACTAATATGTGGAAACATGTGCGGACAAAGCACGTAGTTGAGTTACAAAGACACACTGGAGATGTAGGCCAACCTACAGCAGCACCTACTGTCATGTATAGTGTACAGTTCCTATAGCGTCTTGTGCTTGGGTGCGAGGAAAACACATGAGACATAGGTTGATATGAAATGACTTGTATTACTTCATACAAGCATGCAGAAAAGGTCACACAGTTTGCAGGAACAGAGGCAGGAGAACACAGCAGGCCAGAGTAACTTCAAGCTCTACAATAACTCTCCAAGCAGGTTCAGGATCTCTTCTCTGTACCGTAATTCCTCTGCAAACATGGATTCACCAGACAGCAGGTTTCCAAAGTCCAAAAGTGTTCCAAAGTTCCTCAGTAGGAAATAGCTGGAGTCCAAAATCCTAGGTTTCCAGGAGTCAGGTCACAGGCTGACTGAGACTTGATTCAGGAGCACTGATTGTTCAGCTGAGGCTGCTTAAGAAGCAAGAGGGAGAGAATCAGGGCGGGAACATGAAAACTGGAAACTCCATATTAACTGAGGGCAAGAGCTGCAGAAAGACAGAAAGCAAAATGGCCGACGGAAAACTGAGTTTCAAGGAACATGTCAAAAGAGACAAAGAACCTTACATTACTCCCCCCTTAAGGACAACCTCCGGTTGACCTCAGACCAGGCTTGTCAGGGTACCTCTGATGAAACTGGCGGAGCAGGCGAGGAGCATTTACATTATTGACTGGTTCCCATGAGTTGTCCTCCACTGGGTAGCCCTGCCATTTAATCAAATATTGCAACTGATTTCTGTACAACCTGGAATCTAGAATCCTTTCCACCATAAATTCTTCCTGACCATCGACCAGCACTGGGTCAGGGCAAGGAGAAGAGCGTCCAGGAAACGTATTGGGTGTTGCAGCCTTTAGTAGGGATACATGAAAGACAGGGTGGATTCTCATAGTTCTGGGCAGTTGAAGACGACAAGCAACAGCACTTATAATCTTACTGATCTTATAAGGTCCAATGTACTTATGTCCCAATTTAGACGATGGAATCTTTATTTTAAGATTTCTGGTTGACAGCCAGACCAAATCTCCTACCTTGAAAGCTGGTGCAGGTTTACGAAATTTATCTGCTGCTTTCTTGTACCTTTCCTGAGCCAATTCTAGATTTTCCTTTAGAAGATCCATATTCTTTTGTAAAGAAGTGATTCTTTCAGCCACTGCCGGCAAGGGCGTATCTATGGGAAATCGAGGAAGAATGTTAGGATGATAACCTAGATTGGAGTAAAAAGGAGACTGCTTAGTGGAGGCGCTCTGAGAGTTATTATAAGAGAACTCAGCCAGTGGAAGTAGATCCACCCAATCATCTTGTAGGTGGCAGATAAAGCAGCGGAGATACTGCTCCAGGGTCTGATTGGTTCGTTCTGTCTGTCCATTAGTCTGGGGATGAAAAGCAGAAGAAAGGTTTACTTTAATGTCCAATGCGGCACAGAAATTTTGCCAAAACCTTGAAGTGAATTGCACCCCTCGATCCGAAATGACCTCATCCGGTACTCCATGTAAGCGAAACACATTCTTAATCATCAAGTCTGATGTCTGTTTTGCAGTGGGTAAGCCGACACAAGGGATAAAATGAGCTGCCTTTGTTAGACGATCAACCACCACTAGAATGGTGTTCTTCCCTTGAGAGGTTGGTAACTCCACAATGAAGTCCATAGAAATGGATCCCCACGGGCGGGACGGGGTGGGAAGAGGTTGTAACAGACCAGTTGGTGAGGAGCGAGGTGTTTTGCATCTTGCACAGACTTCACATGAAGTGACATAGTTTAAAACATCTTTCCTGTAAGTGGGCCACCAAAAGAAACGAGAAAGAAATCCTTGTGTCTTTAGAATTCCCCTATGCCCGGCTATCTTGGAATCGTGGATGAGTTGCAATACTCTCAATCTGACTGTTTCAGGTATATACAGACGTTGTCCCTGAATCCACACACCATTCTTAAAGACAAGACTTACGTCCCTTGGGGGTTGAGCCAACAAAGAATCCGCATGGTATGCTTCCTTGATGTCCTTAAGTAGGTCTTGATTATGAATCACTCCCAGGAATCTAGAGTCAGGAAGAATAGTCTTAGGAGGAGTAAGTGGACGTGTCTCTGCTGAATGAATCTTAGAGAGTGCATCAGCCTTTCCATTGCGCGATCCTGGTCTATAAGAAATGACAAAATTAAATTGGTTTAGGAAAAGATTCCAGCGAGCCTGGCGAGGAGTCAGGCACTTAGCCGACCTGATAAATTCAAGGTTACGATGGTCTGTCAGGACGACTATTTGCTGTGCAGCTCCTGAAGAAGGTGTCTCCATTCCTTGAAGGCGGCAATAATGGCCAACAATTCTCTATTGCCCACATCGTAGTTCCTCTCAGCCGAAGACAACTGCTGGGAAAAGAAGGCACAGGGATGCAAGACATTCTTCTCACCTGTTCTCTGAGAGAGTATAGCTCCAACGGCACAGTCTGAAGCATCCACCTATATTATGAAGGCAAGCTCGGGGTTGGGATGTACTAAGATAGGTGCGGTGGTAAATTTGTCCTTTAAACAGGAAAATGCTTCCTGAGCTTGCGGGGTCCAGGAGAACCTAGACTGTTTCCGGGTAAGTTGGGTGATAGGTGACACTACCTCAGAGAAATTCCTAATGAAACGTCTATAGAAGTTGGCAAACCCGATGAAGCGCTGCACCTCCTTCACATTTCTAGGAATTGGCCAATCCTTGATGGCTTGGGTCTTGCTTCCATCCATACTAATCCCTTGCGTAGATAGTACATACCCCAGAAATTGAATTTCGGTCCTATGGAATTCACACTTTTCAAGTTTGATGTAGATATGGTTTTGTCTTAGGCGTTCTAAGACCATTCTCACATGTCCATGATGTTCCTCTGTGGAGTTAGAAAAAATTAGAATATCATCCAGATAAATCACCACAAATGTATCTAGGAGATCCCTGAAGATGTCATTCACCAAGTGTTGGAAAGTGGCTGGGCGGGTACTCAGACCAAAAGGCATAACTAGATATTCGAAGTGTCCATAGCGTGACCTGAATGCAGTCTTCCATTCATCCCCAGGTCTAATACGGACCAAGTTATAGGCCCCACGGAGATCCAGTTTAGAGAAAATTTTGGCGTGCCGCACTCTCTCCAACAACTCAGGGATTAAAGGCAATGGATAACGGTTTCTAATAGTAACCTTATTGAGTTCCCTATAGTCTATGCAGGGTCTCAGAGATCCATCTTTCTTCTTCACAAAGAAGATGGGTGCACCTGCGGGAGATGAAGAGGGGCGTATGAAGCCTTTGGCTAGATTTTCATCTATGTAGTCCTTCAAAGCTTTTAGCTCGGGCCCCGCTAGGGGTAGATCTTACCAAAAGGTATCTCGGCTCCAGGCAATAATTCGATTGGACAATCATATGGACGGTGAGGAGGAAGCTGATCAGCGTTCTTCTTGTCACATAAATCCACATAGTCCTGGTATACAGCTGGTAGTTCAGGGACTGACATGGTTCCTTTAGGAACAGAGCAAGCTGAAACTCCTTGACTCATCTGTTTCTCCGGAAAGTGTAATTCCTTGGTCTCCCAGTTAATTGTAGGATTCTGCGCCTGCAGCCATGGTAGCCCTAGAATAATGGGAAAGTGGGGAGAAGAGATAAGCATAAAAGACATTTTCTCCTGATGATCTTTACCCATAAGGACCCTCAAAGGCTCTGTTTCCTGATCCACTGGTCCAGAGGTCAGCAGGGAGCCATCCACAGTCTCCATCTGTACTGGAGTAGCCTTCTTCACTGAACGTATCCCCTGTTTCAGAGCAAAGGAGATATCCATAAAATTTCCACTTGCTCCTGAGTCGATCATAGCAGAGCTAGACACCCAGACTGAGTCCACCCAGAGTTTGATGGAAAGGAAGCAATGAGAATTATTTCTTTTACAACTCAGCTGGGACACCGCTGAGGAAACTTGAAAAATTGCAGCGTTTATACCGTCATTGTCCCCAGAACTAACAGAGTTTAAGTCCGAAAAATCAAGATCTCTTGCAGCAGATCTCTCTTGAGTCTGAGGCTCGAACATGACAGAGCTCCTCTCGCAACACTCACAGTGAATGACTGCTGCAGTAGTCTTACGAGAACGGCTGGGGCAGTTTATAATGAAGTGCCCTGACTTACCACAGTAAAAACATAGATTTTCCTTTATACGATGTTCTTTGCGTGCATCACTAACCCGTCTTTGTAAAGAGTCCACCTGCATGGGTTCAGGTTCTGGTTCCCTTGTGATCCTACTCAAAGGTTCCTTAGCTGAGGAGGGAGGTAGGAAAAGGTTAGTGCGATTATTTTCGAACCATCTCTCTTGTCTGCGTTCAGTCAGACGAGCATCAATACGGATACAATAGTTAATAAAGTCACCTAACGCAGTGGGAGGGTCGGCACGAGCAAGTTCATCCTTAATCAGTGGAGACAACCCTTTCCGAAAAATAGATATTTTGGCGGAAGTGTCCCAAGTGGTATCAAGAGCCCATCTCCTGAAATCCAAGGCATATTCGGCTACTGAACGCTTACCTTGGCGCAAAGTTAACATGGCTGCTTCAGCTGTTGCACCTCGATTGGGGTCATCAAACACCTGCCCCATGGCTGAAATAAAAGCATCAAGGTGATTCAAACAATCATCCTCAGTCTCAATCAGAGGGTTTGCCCACATCAAAGCCTTATTGGTAAGCAACATGATTATAGTAAGCACTTTGGATCGTTCAGTGGGAAATTGTGAAGCATGTGCAGAGAAAAATAGATTGCATTGGTTAATAAATCCCCTGAATTTCTCACATTCACCGCCAAAACGAAAAGGAGGTAACTTGGGGATCTCAGAACTCGGGGTTATGGCAGGAGCCTGGACTCGTTCCTCTAGAGCCTCAATCCTGGCTCGTAATTCCTGAGTAGTTTGTCCAAACACTTGCAAATTATGATTAGTGAGGTCCTGTAGGCTTGCAAAACGGGTCTTTATAGTCTGTATATCTGCAAGGATTGTATCAGTCACTCCGCAAAGCTCTTTTATGCGGGCCTCCATCTTCCAGATTTTTTAAGGCAGAAGTGCTGGAAGGAGAAGAGGAAAGGAAAAAAAAAAAAAACAATAGTGTTTACCTGTTGTAACACTCCAGAGTAACATTTAAGGGAATGCGCTCACCTGGAATGGTTGTGAGAAGTCACAACCACTGTCATCACAGAAGGTATTAAACGGACATCTGATATCCACAGTCACAGCAGACACGGCTTTCCCAGACCCAGCAGACACTAAACATTGGCTCCTGAATCTTGTCATGTATAGTGTACAGTTCCTATAGCGTCTTGTGCTTGGGTGCAAGGAAAACACATGAGACATAGGTTGATATGAAATGACTTGTATTACTTCATACAAGCATGCAGAAAAGGTCACACAGTTTGCAGGAACAGAGGCAGGAGAACACAGCAGGCCAGAGTAACTTCAAGCTCTACAATAACTCTCCAAGCAGGTTCAGGATCTCTTCTCTGTACCGTAATTCCTCTGCAAACATGGATTCACCAGACAGCAGGTTTCCAAAGTCCAAAAGTGTTCCAAAGTTCCTCAGTAGGAAATAGCTGGAGTCCAAAATCCTAGGTTTCCAGGAGTCAGGTCACAGGCTGACTGAGGCTTGATTCAGGAGCACTGATTGTTCAGCTGAGGCTGCTTAAGAAGCAAGAGGGAGAGAATCAGGGCGGGAACATGAAAACTGGAAACTCCATATTAACTGAGGGCAAGAGCTGCAGAAAGACAGAAAGCAAAATGGCCGACGGAAAACTGAGTTTCAAGGAACATGTCAAAAGAGACAAAGAACCTTACACCTACATCTTCAGCTCGTGTTGGAGCCTCTTCCTCCAGCTCACACACAGCTGGTTCGGCTTCCTCACACGATCGCCATGGAAGAACCTCGGTCACTGTTGTCCAGAGACAAAGTGTTATTCCACCCACAGCTGCAAGTTCCCTGTCATCCTCACACTCCCAGGCCACAAAACAGCCATCAGTAGCACAGGCATGGGATAAAAGACGGCCATACTCGGCAAACCATCCACGAGCACAGGCTCTGAATGCTGGCATTGCAAAACTCCTGTCCCTTGAAATGCTGTCATTCAGGCTGGTGGAGACTGACAGTTTCCGGAACTTAATGGCATTGGCAGTCCCACAATACAATGTTCCAAGCCGATTTTATTTCAGCAGGCAAGCCGTCCCTGCTCTGCAAAAGCATGTTGAGGGAAAAATTAAACATGCGCTACTAAACGCCGTCAGTAGCAAGGTCCACCTGACCACCGATGCGTGGACCAGTACCCATGGCCAGGGACGATACCTTTCCCTCACTGCCCATTGGGTCAATGTTGTGGAGCCGGGTACAGGTCTTGCGAGTGGCGCTGTACGTGTTCTGCCAACTCCAAGGATTGCAGGAATCCAGTCTGTACACATTGACTCCTCCTCCTACTCCAGTTCCTCAGAATCATCGCTGCAGGAGCCGTCACGGTCTACCTCCACATGGACCCGTGAACGCTTACCTGTTGCGACCGATATGAGCACAGCCGTGGCCAAACGTCAACAGGCCGTCCTGAAATTAATTTCCATGGGGAATCGAAGCCACACAGCGCAGGAGGTCTGGAATGCCATCAAGCAGGAGAGCGACGTGTGGTTTTTGCCAGCGAATCTCCAGCCAGGCTTGGTAGTGTGTGACAATGGCCGAAATCTGGTGGCAGCTCTGGGCCTTGGCAACCTCACTCACATACCATGTCTGGCACATGTGCTCAACTTGGTCGTGCAGAGTTTTTTGAGGGACTATCCGGATGTTGATGCACTGCAGAACAAGGTCCGCCTAGAGTGCGCTCACTTGCGACGTTCCAGCATGGCCAGATCGCGCATTGCAGCTCTGCAACGCAGATTTCGCCTTCCTGAACATCGCATCATATGTGACGTACCCACCAGGTGGAATTCCACGTTACATATGTTGGAGCGGTTGTGTGAGCAGCAGACAGCAGTAATGGAGTATCAGCTGCAACAGGCGCAATCAACACGCAATTTGCGCCGTTCACACTTCACCACTACTGAGTGGGCCTCTATGAAGGACATCTGCCACGTTTTGCGTGCGTTTGATGAGTCAACGCGGATGGCGAGTGCAGATGATGCACTAGTCAGCCTGACTGTCCCCCTTATCTGCCTGCTTCAAAAAACACTGCAAGCACTAAGGGATGAGGTTTTGGAAGAGGTGGAGGATGAGGAGACACAAATTCCATCACCTTCTGGAAAGTCACGCAACGTGGTTCCTCCCAAAGGGCTTTGCAGGGCTCACTTTGTGAGGAGGATGAGGAGGAGTCAATGGAGGAGGAAGAAATCGCTACAGAGGGAGGTACACAACGCTCTAGTCAGTATGTAGAGCGAGGGTGGGGTGATGCAGAGCAGGTACAGATGACGCCTCTTACAGAGGACAGCGTTTGTTGGCCAGTTGGGAGTCTGCAGCACATGGTTGATTTCATGCTGCAGTGCCTGAGAAACGACCGCCGCATCGCCCACATTCTCACCACGTCTGATTATTGGGTGTACACCCTCCTAGACCCTCGCTACCGGGACAACTTACAAAGCCTCATCACACCGTTGAACCGGGAGCGTAAAATGCGGGAGTACCAAGACACACTGGTGAAATCCATAATGTTCTCCATTCCAGCCGAGAGCAGTGCTGCTGATACTGCTTTACAAAGCAGCTCTGTGCGTGAGGCAGTGGAGACAGCTCTGCAACAAGAGGGAGCACAAGCAGCGCCTCTGCACAGGGGGGCAAGACCAGTATGTTCCAAATGTGGCGAAGTTTTGTGGCAGCGCCACCAATGTCTACACCATCCGAGACGCCTCCAGTCACCAGGAGGCAACGTTTCCGTAAGATGGTGACAGACTACTTGTCTTGCCCTCTCAGTGTACTCCCAGATGGCTCTTCCCCTTTCAAGTTTTGGGTCTCTAAGCTGGATACGTGGCCAGAGCTTAGCCAGTATGCATTGGAGGTGCTGGCTTGCCCTGCTGCCAGTGTATTATCGGAGCGCGTCTTTAGTGCTGCAGGTGGTGTACTAACAGACCGTCGCATGCGACTATCCTCCGATAATGTAGACCTGCTTACTTTTCTGAAAATGAACAAGGCATGGATCTCGCCAGAATTTGCCTGTCTATTTTCAGATTAAATAACTGGTTAGCAACGTTATCAATTTCTCCTGTTATGTTCATCTATCTACCACCTGAACTCTACTCCCTGGGCTACAACACTGCCAGTCTGAGGGGAATGATCAGTTAACAACCAAAATGTTCTCCCCAACAGATAGTAGCGCAACGACTCCAGTGCCCACTTGATCGCCAGGCACTCTCTCTCTCTACAATGCTGTATCTGGTTTCAGCTGGAGTTAGCTTTCGACTCTGGAAAGTAATGTGATGCTCCTCCCCGTTAACCTCCTGAGACAAAACGGCACCCACACCTACCTCTGACGCATCAGTCTGGACAATGAATTCTCTTTTGAAGTCGGGTGTGATCAAAAATGGTGACACACACACAGTGCCCCTTTTAGTTTTACAAACGCTTCTTCAAGCTGATCATTCCATCGCACCATTACTAACTTCCTGCCTTTTAGGCAGTCATTTAACGGCGCCGACAGTGTTGCAAAATTGTGAATAAACCGCGGGTAGTATCCCACTAACCCCAAAAACCCTTTCACTTGTTTTGTGGTGAGGGGACGGGGCCAGTTTTGGATTGCCTCCACTTTGTTTATTTGGGCTTTGATAACTCCTCTCACAATCACATACCCCAGGTAGCGAGCTTCCTCCAACCTTATGGAACACTTCTTTGGGTTGGCAGTTAGCTCTGCTTGTCTCAACGAATCTATCACCGCCTGTACCTTGGCTAAGTGACTTTCCCAGTCTGTACTGTACACCACAATATCGTCCAGATTGGCTGCGGCATATCGGCGATGAGGACAAAGAACAACGTCCATTAACCTCTGGAATGTCGCTGGAGCGCCATGCAACCCGAAGGGTAGGACTATATACTGGAACAGTCTCTCGGGTGTTACAAAAGCCGTTTTCTCTCTCGCTGCTTTTGTTAGTGGCACCTGCCAATACCCTTTTGTGAGGTCAATGAGTGAAAAATAACGTGCCTGCCCAAACCGCTCTATTAACTCATCGACCCGGGGCATGGGGTAGGCGTCAAAGTTAGAAATTTCATTCAGTTTTCTGAAGTCATTACAGAACCTTAGTGTCCCATCTGGCTTTGGTATTAGGACTATTGGGCTGGCCCACTCACTCTGGGACTCTTCAATGACCCCTAACTGCAGCATCTTCTTGACCTCTTCCTTGATGGCTTGTCGCCGGGCCTCAGGCACCCGATATGGCTTTAATCGTACTTTGCCCTGTGGCTCAGTGACAATGTCATGTTGTATTAGGGAGGTACAACCAGGAAGTTCCGAAAAAACATCTGTATTTCGGCTAACAAACTCTCGGACTTCCTGAACTTGTCTGTGCGACAAAGTGTCTGATATTTTGACGGCGGAGAGGACTTCTCTTGCCTTCTCCTGAGGCAAGGAAGCCATCTGTACTGGAAATGCAGGCCGTGGACAATCCTCACCAAGCGGGTCTCTGTCTTTCCATGGTTTGAGCAGATTCACATGGTATACGTGTTCTGGCTTTCTCCACCCTGGTTGGTGTACTTTATAGTTTACTGGTCCCACATTCTCTATAATGTCGTAGGTTCCCTGCCACCTTGCAAGGAACTTACTATCCACTGTAGGCACAAGTACCAACACCGATCCCCAGGGTTAAAGGACCTTACCCGTGCCTCCCGGTTATAGACCTGCCTCTGTGACCTTTGTGCTGATTCCATATGTTCTCGGACTAATGGTAGGACTGTCTCCATTCTCTCTTGCATTTTGGCCACATGTTCTATCACACTTTTGTGGGGAGTTGTATGGTTTTCCCAGGCCTCTTTAGCTATATCGAGTAAGCCACGGGGATGTCTGCCATATAATAGTTCAAAGGGCGAGAACCCCGTAGATGCCTGGGGCACCTCCCGCACTGCAAACATCAGGTATGGCAACAAGAGATCCCAGTCCTTAGCATCTTTAGAGACTTTTTTTTTCAACATATTCTTCAGGGTTTTATTGAACCTTTCTACTAAACCGTCTGTTTGGGGATGATAGACCGATGTGCGCAACTGTTTAACACGTGGCAGAGTTCCTTCATGATTTTTGACATAAAGGGGGTCACCTGATCTGTTAAGATTTCTTGAGGGATTCCCACCCGAGAGAACATACCCATGAGTTCTTTTGCGATCAGTTTTGCCGAGGTGTGTCGCAGGGGAATAGCCTCAGGATACCTGGTAGCGTAATCTAGAACTACGAGGATGTGTTGATGACCCCTTGCTGATTTATTAACCGTCCACACCAGATCCATTGGCTATTCTCTCAAACGGTACCTCTATAATTAGTAATGGCACCAAGGGACTCTGAAAATGAGGCTGCGGACTGGTTACCTAGCACACGGGACAAGAGTAACAATACCGTTTAACTTCTTCATAGACCCCTAGCCAGTAAAACCGTTGTAGAATTCTGTCTAGGGTTTTCTTTGGTCCCAAATGTCCCCCTAGTACATGCGCATGCGCTAAGTCCATTACCAACCTCCGATATGACTGCGGTACCAGCAATTGCTCGACAATTTCCCCATGTATTTTTTCAACCCCATACAGCAAATCTTGGTTCAGCTCAAATCGGGGAAATACTTTAGCTGCCCTGGGGTGTTGGGGTTCCCCATTGACAACCAGTACATTTTCCCGGGCTCGAGTCAACGTAGGGTCCCGTAGTTGCGCCGTACCAAAATTGTCACCTGCCACATTTAAGTATGACAATTCTGGTCCCGGTGGCAAATCTTCCATCTCCCCACCTAACACTTCTATAGGAGAGGGGTTTTCCTCCTCCACCGAAGGCAAAGGTACTCCTACGGCCAGTACATCTTCCTCTGGGCCACCAGGTTCATGCCCGATTTCTGGAGAATGCAACCTGTTTGCCACTGGTGCCGACGACTGTTCTGTGGGAGGGGTAATTACAGGCCAAAGCACAGAAAATAACGGAAAATCTCTCCCCATTATTAATGCTAATTAACCACCACCCCCACCTCGTGTCACCTCCTCCCCGCTGGCGTGTTTAACATCACCAGGGTGGTAGGATAATGTTTTAAGTCACCATGTATACACAACACACCCATTTTCACAGCAGTATACTCGCTGATTTGGACGTGGCTGGCTCGTATTAGGGTCACTCACGAGACTCCCTGAGTCCACTAGAGCCACAGCAGGGTTACCCTCCACCTGCACTTTACACAAATGGTTCATATTGGGTCCCTCTGGTTTGACCACTGCACACATGTGTTCTGCATAGTGAGACTGATAGTAGCCAAAGTTGTTGTCCATGGGTTCTGTCAGGTGGGGGCAAACAGCTCTCACATGTCCTGGTTGTTGGCACCGCCAACAGATTATGGGGCCCCTTTCGTTCCCCGACCCGTCCTGGGCGGCCCTCCGAGTCTCTGCTCGACGAGCTGTGGGTGAAGGTTTGTGGAATTTACTTGGTACCTTCCAGGTAGTCTCTCCCTGTATCTCCTTGGTAGCCCCATATCTTTCAATGAGGTCTATCATTTGGAGACCATCAGTAGGGGCTGCCTGTCCAAGCCATGTTTGAAGGGTGTGTGGCAAATTTCTCAAGAATTTATCAGTCACTATACGATCCAGCATAGCGCGGGGTGACAACACCTCCGGCTGCAACCACTTTTCTATCAGGTGTATCAAGTCATAATACTGTGACCGAGCTGGCTCGGAAGGGGAAAAGTTCCACTGGTGTACCCGCTGTGCCCAGACCAAAACATTTACCCCAAGACGTGCAAGTATCTCACCCTTGACGCTCTCATAGTCCTCCTGTTGCTCGGGGGGTAGGTCCCTAGAGGCTTTTGCGGGTCCTGAATTAAAAAAACGGAGCCACGATCTCAGCCCACTGGTACCGGGGCAGTCTCTCCCTTTTAGCCACGCCTTCAAACACCTCCAGGTACACCTCGACGTCATCTGATTGCTCCATCTTTCGGATCGCTGTACGCACCGCTTTCCGGACATCCTGCAATCCCCGGGCAGCTCCTGCTGTCTGCGGCGCTGTGATGTGCTGCATCACTAGACTATTGGTTTCCTGTTGCTGTCGATTAAATATCTGCTGCTGCTCCATAGCCTGCTGCTGTATAGCCTGCTGCTGCTCCATAGCCTGCTGCTGTATAGCCTGCTGCTGCTCCATAGCCTGCTGCTGTATAGCCTGCTGCTGCTGCATAGCCTGCTGTTGCTGCCGCATGGCCTCCTCCAGCATTTTTACTGTGTTCTCCATCTTGGGACAGTTATCCACCGGGTTTTGCGTCACTTTATTTACCTAGGACATTTACTGTCATGCAGGAAAAAACAGCCTGACCTCACTGCGTTGCCCGCATTGAAGCCACCAATTGTAGGGATCCGCTCTGGTAGGCAGGGCTGGGCCGCAGTAATGAGGCAAACACACCGCCTTTTACTTCAAATTTCAGTGGTTTTAATCATGAGTTCAACAAAAAGTCCAGATAACAAAATAAAAACAGAACATAAATCACCCCAGTTTGGAGAACCACTGGTGCCAGACTCACCCTTGCTTGGGACGGGCTTAACTAAGCGGCTGCAGGTCAGCAGACACCGCCAGGTCCCATTCCGGGTGATCTGGTACTCGCTTCCTGGTGCACACTGGCACACAGTAACAAAACAATCTTCCAGGCTGACTCCAGCCAAACTCCTTCCTTCCACACACCAACTACAACAGCTCCTTGTTTTATAGGCCTACTCCACACCCTCAGGTGAGGTACACATCAGATGACCAGATCACGTGACTATGACCTTATCACAGGTCCTTGTGATCATGGAAAATCCTGAGCAAACTTCAGTCTGCTAGAAGAAATATATCTCACATCCAGCAAGATCCCCTTTGGTGTACCACAGCGGCAAGAAGTCTCCTGTTCCCTACACATGCATAGAAAAACCCATGTCGAACATGCTCCAAATAGGGAAGAGCCGTCACCCTGATTGTTATGCTTAAAACAGGAAAGATTGAAGTTTTCAAGGGCTAAAATGAAAATTTTAATAAGAAATATGGACAAATATTAATTTGTCATCACAGCGCATATCTGCACATGGCTAGTAGAAATGGTAACAAAAAATAAAACATAGTGTTTACTTTTTTAAATTAATGCATAAAAATACATTTCATAATTATCAATTAATGCTTCTTAAGGAACGTTACCTGTACCTGTAAGATAATGCAGTCAATGGATGTACGAATCATAAACATCATCATCATCATCATCCTCACGAGTTTTATTAATGACAGACATAATAAAATACACAGACTGAGGACAACTGTAACTTCACACACCATATATGAAATGGCCATCATGTAAACCTGGTAATAATGCGCAATAATAAATAATTACACCTAGAAAGTGCATCATGCATACAAACAATAGGTAGTTAGACCTGCAAGTGCTGTTGAAACAACCACAACAGATTTAAATTAATAATGCTATATAGCTATCACAGTGCATAGTTACTCATGGACAATGTCGATCTAATACTGTACCTCAATAAAGGCAGCGTCACCCATGATGCTTGTTTGTCTTGTAGATTGTTGAAGAGGGAATTTTTATTTATTTATTTATTTTTTTTAAAGTTCCTTTTTATTTGGATTTTCAAAAACAAAAAGGCCACATAAGGCGGTACACATCTCGGTCGCAGCCGATATGGTCATAAAATAAACATTCTAAAAGTCAAAGTAACAAGAGAACAAAAAACCGAAACTCGTTAATAATTGTAAGGAAACCCCTAACTTGTAGGATTCCTCCCGTCATCTTCCTTCTCTAACTTTGCTGTGATCCTGATTAAACTATTTCACTCGTCACCCTTCTGTGGCGTGTATTTTTTCAAATTCTCGCCACCTTTACATTCATTTCTCCGATCATGTTAAAATATAAGGCTTTCCTCAATATCACCATGATCGTTCATGATCCCATGTTTACTCATTAACGCTGTAATATGTTGAGGAATGTGATTTGCTTTGCTAGTCGTGCTAATAGTATCCCTGATTTGCTACCATAACGATATAGATCGGCTCTATAATTCAAATTACTGGTTCTCTCGCGTCGATCTACCCATAGGTCAAAGTCAGCCTTAGCCTGCTTCCATCTATTTTTATCCTGTGTCCATGAAGTTGTCATACTAGGCCTCTGCCTACACCCTACTTGACTCTGTGCTCCAACACCGCCAGTTGTTGCTTGGAAGTGCTGTTAGCACAGTCAACACTTGCTCCTATGTTACTGGGGTTCATTAATGTCAGCTGTTCCCCTGCTGTGTGTACGGAAAAAAGTCCTGCTGCCTCCACCCTGTTCTCTTCTCATCCCTGGGCTCCAACACCGACAGTTGTTGCTCGGAAGTAATTGGCAGGGGTACTGACTCCTGCCTAGCCTGGTTACAGCACGACAGCTGTTTCCTGGCAGTGTCAACGTCAATTAGCCTACAATAAGTTGTCCTGTCGTGTTGCTTTCGGGTTTAGGTGCTTCCTATGTGTGCTGTGTGATAAGTAAATAAAGGCTGTTTCCGTTGTGACAATAGGACAAGCACCGACTGTAGGACTGTGTGATTCGGTAACTGTGGACGGCTTGCGGCCTGTCAAATTACATTTTCATGGGTGCCTTCTGCTACCCGTCCGAGTTCCAGTACCGTCAACTGGTTCTCCGCAGTGCCTTTGGCCTAGGTGCCTCCATCTCGGTATCCGAGTTCCAGCAACGTCTGCTGGTCCTTGGTAGTGCTTTGGAGCACAGGTACCTCCTGCTTAGTAACCGTGTCCCAGTAACGTCAGCTGGTCCTCGGTTGTGTCATTGGCTCTTTTCCTTCTGCTGCCCCTCTGGGTTCCAGCACAGTCAGCTGGTCCTCGTTACTTCCACAAATACTGTTGTAATTTAAACTTTTGTGACAGCAAGAACGCAAGGATGAAAAATTCATACTTTTACAGATTACAAGTACAGGAATCTCTGTCAAAAATAAGAATATGATGAAGAAGATGAAGATGAAGTAGAATATGAAGAAGAATAATAGTTGAATAAGAACAATATGAGTAATGTTAACAAAAAGATGAATAGCAAGAAGTTTAAGAAGAAGATAAAGAAGGTGAAGATGAAGAATAATTTGATGAAAAAGATGATGCTGCTGAAGATTATGAAGGAGAAAGTGTGTCAAAAGTTAAAAAGGTGAAGAGCATGGAAGTTGTGAAAATACATATTTGCCAAAATAGAAAAAAGGTTAACAACATTGTCAATTTGTTCGTCAATCCGAACATCTTTACAAAAAAAAATATTAATGCTATTCCATTTGATTGGGTTAAATATCTATGCCTTTAATGTCTCCTCAACCTCCCCCAATACATTCTACATTACTCTTTGTTGTTTTCCTTCATGTACAATTAACCAACAAGGCAAGAATGGGCTTTTTTAATTCCGATATTTTTTTCCCATAGACTTACATTGGATTTCCGGTATCGGTATCGGGTATCGCCGATATTTCTTGTGTATCGGCGATACAATTCCGATCCGATACTTTTGGATATCGGAAAGTATCGCTCAACTCTACCAACAACGCGTCCTCCCGTCCTGCTGGAGGTGACGTCACCACGTGAACACTGCCGGAAAAAGCCGAAGACTGCCAAGTGCAGTGAATACTGCCGGCAGTTAATGAGCAGCCCCGGAAGCAGATGCGGCCGGAAGACAGCGGGACGGGAGGACGCGTCACTGGACAGGAGGACACATTGCTGGACAGGTGCTGGACAGCTAAGTATAATTAATGGCCCTGGACCCGAACCTGAACTGGACTCTCGACCTTGTGTTCGGTATGGTCCCGAACTTTACAGTTCTGGTTCGCCCATCTCTATTCATGTGACGTAAAACGGATGTCGTGCCATACACCCTCAAGGGAATCTATAATATAACGCTGTAAGCGTCCCTCTGTCCGAAGCCTTTATAGACTGCG
>JARQOD010007945.1:0-37510 GCA_033576555.1 Oophaga sylvatica
AGCATCTTCCATTCGTCACCCTCCTTCAGCGCAAAAATTTTGTACCCCCCCAAGAAAAATTTTCAAAAAACCATTGGGGCCCCCGCTAAGGGGTTAAAAAAAATCAGGAATCAATGCAGTGGGTGGATTGCGTACAGTAATCTTATTAATCTCACGAAAGCCAAACAAGGCCAAAAAACCGCCTCCTTTTTTTTAAAAAAAAAAAAAAAAACCAAAACAGCCCGGAGACTTGAAGGCCAAATGTGGGGGGGCCGGCCAATTTTGCCTTTTGTTTTCCCCAAAAGCCTTTTCTCTCAGGAATAGTAAGATTAAATAAACGACTTTAGGAAGAGCGCTCCAGGACAAATTCAAAGTACAATCATACTCTCTAGGGGGGGGCAAAATCTCGATCCTTCCAAAAAAACTTTCCAAAAACCTGAATATTGTAAACAAAAAAAAGGGGGAGAAGCAGGAAAAACAGCTCACCAGCCACAGTAGTCCAAATCTTCATACCACGAGCCACCTTTTTTAGGGGTTGGGGCTGCAGCAAAACATATGGAAAAAATCTCCAGCCAAAAAGAAAAAAAATTTTCAAATTTTTGGAAAAATTAAAATCCATCTTGATAAAAAAGACATGTACAGTGGGCCCCGGGGGCAAAAACGATGCTTTCGACCTAGCAGTCTTTTCGGGTTTACAACAGACCTAACGCAACTTAAATCCATATAGACTGTAAAAAAAGGTGAACGGACAAAATTATAACAAAAGGGAAAAACCCCTTTTAAAATTAATCCTTAAAAGAAAACAGATAGGACATAAAATAAAAACTAATAATGAACACAAAACCCAAATAAAAACATGTTAACATATACTTATTTTTGTTTCTTTATGATTTGGTAGCTGAGGAGAGCGGCAAAAAAAAAATACCCAGAGCATTGGGGAAAATGAAATGCATACCCAAATAACCACCCAACTAGAGCAGCCGTGGAGTTTTCCACGTTGGTCCTAGACCCCCTCATCAAGCCTGAAAACTAACTAACCTAAAGATGAAAGAGGAACGCTATCTGCCCCGGAGCAGATCCCCAAAGAACAAAAACCCCCCCAAAATTAAGGGGTGTTAACAAAAAAATCTGACACAAAAAAAAAAAGTTGACAAACGTTGGGGCCCAGCTAATCTAAATAAAAAGGGAAAGGGAAAAGGGTCTTACGCAATCCCAAAAAACCCTGCAAAGCACCAACCACTAATTTTTAAAAACCTGAGATCACACGACCTCCACCCCCCAAATTAGTTTTCTGGGGCAACAAAACCAAAAAACGCCACTGAAGAAACTGAAAAAGCAAAAGTACAAACATCAGGTAACAAACTGAGAGGAAAAAAACCCCCGGGGGGGCCCCAGAAGGGGCCCCCCCCGAATGCAGGAAAAAAACAAAAAAAAAGCACAAAACAAAAAGAAGAAAAGTCTTATCGTTGCAGAATCAACACACACAGAGGCTACGGGGAAACAGGAAAAAGGATAAACCGAAAAATTTATCACCGGCAACCCTGATGGAAGGCGACCCCCCCCCATAAAGACCTCAGTAACACCTGATTCCCCCCTCCCACAATCTTCACTGGCAGTCCAGACCCCTTGTAACCCCCAGAGGAGCCTCTGCTCAAACTCAATTAAGTCCATTCAAACGTCCCCCCCCCCCCTTGAGGGGGGGGCACCAAACCCCACTGGCAACCAGGCGGTCAGGGATTTTTTAAAGATCGCAGGGGGAAGTCCCTACAGGATGTCCGAACAAACCCCCAAAAATTGTCCCCCACCATAACCTCCCATTAACCAAATACTGGAGTTTCCGCCTAGAAAAAAGAAATTTTCAATTTTTTTCTCAACCACATACTCCGATTCCCTCAACCAAAACATTCAGAGGCACAGATGGGGAAACCCCTGTCCAACAAACCCTTGAACAAGGACTTGTGGAACAGTTATGGATTTTAAAAACCCTGGAAAAGCAAACGAAAAAAACGGATTAAAAATCTCCATGACTTAAAGGCCAAGAACCAGGCTTTTAAAATTTGGAGATCCACTCTCATAGGAATATTTTTTTTGGGGAACCAACCAAGTCCCCCACTTAAACCGAGGGCCCCCATCCCCGCCGTTACAAACCACTGGGCCCCCCCCCGAGAGAGGGACAACCTCTCCACACCTGGGGCCCCAAAACTGTTGCATACCTCCACAACAAGTCAACACCTGACAGACAGAAGCCTCCGTCTGTCCTGAAAAAAATCGAGGGTAAACCCAAATTACAGAAAAATGGAGCATCAAAGTGGCAGAGCTAGCCCTATTAAAAAGAGAAACTCACCCCAAAAGGGAAAAAAGAGACCCATCATCCGATCCAACACAAAGCACTTAGATAAGTCCCAATGTCGGGGTTTTTTTCTCTCAGTTTGCCCCGGTCAGGATAAAAAGCCAGGAGAAAGACAATTGAACCCCAAGTTAAAAAAAGGTCCTCCAAAATCTTGAAACAAACTGACTCCTCTGTCAACACAATGTTCTCAGGGAAACCTGTAAACGAACCAGTGCTAAAAAACAAAGGACCAATTCGGGGAGGAAGCAAATTAGTAATGGCAAAGTTTTTCATTTTGGAAAACCTACACAAATCCCCAAAGAGGCTTCTCAAAAAGGGGAGGTCGAAATAAACCCCTAGAGATTGGGGGCCATGGTCTTTTGGGCACAGGAAAGGGGATAAAAAAACCACTAACGAGAGAAAAACTTGGAGCGAGAGCAAGTCCCCGCGGACTGCACAAATTCCCTACATCACGAGACAAGGAAGCCCCAAAAACCCCACTAACCAAGTCTCTGGTAAAAAATTCCGGGGTGCCGGGCCAGCGCGGAACAATGAATCTCAACACACACCCCTTTTTTTCTGGTCCGGCAAACAATTTCCCCACAGGGCAACGCTCGGGCTTTATCCTCCTGACACCCCTCCAGAGCCATCTAAAAATGGGCGAGAGGCGAAAAACTATACCCTTTTCAAAATAACAGAAGGATCAGATAACTCAGGAGAGTCCGCCAGGAAACCTCGAGAGGGCATCCGCCTTAACATTCTTAGTGCCAGAAGAAATGAAACCACAAAATTAAAAGTGGAAAAAACAAGGCCCACCTGGCCTTGTCTAGGATTAAGTCGCTTGGCAGATTCCCAAAAAACCAATTCTTATAGGTCCGTAAGGACCACCACCTGATTTTGGCTCCCTCCAACCAATTCTCCACTCTTCAAAAGCCCACTTCATGCCAATAACTCCCGATTACCCACGTCATAATTACGTTCAGTAGGAAAAAATTTTCGAGAGAAAAAGGCACAAGGGTTACTTTTAGAGGTCCTGATCTCTTTGGGACAAAACGGCACCTGCCCCAATTTCAGAGGCATCAACCCCACCTGAAATGGTAGAGAAACATCAGGCTGCCGTAGAACAGAGCAGAAGTGAATCTCTGCTTAATTTCCTGAAATGCAAGACTGCCTCAGGAGGCCAATTTCACCACAATCAGAACCCTTTTTGGTCAAATCAGTTAAAGGTTTAACAATAACCGAGAAATTACCAATAAATTTACGATAAAAAAATGGCAAAACCCAAAAATCTTTGAAAGCCTTTAATGAAGTAGGTTGGACCCAATCACAGATGGCCTGAACCTTGACCGGGTCCATTTCAATAACAGATGGGGACAAAATGAATCCCAAAAATGAGATCCTCTGTACGCCAAAAAGACACTTTGATCCCTTCACATACAGAGCATTCTCTCTCAAAATCTGGAATACAGTTCGAACATGTTTCACATGAGAGTCCCAGTCATTGGAAAAAATCAAGATATCATCCAAATAAACAATCAGAAATTTTATCCACAAAATCCCTGAAAATGTCATCATGAAGGACTGGAAGACAGAAGGCATTAGTGACCCAAAGGGCATCACAAGGTACTCAAAATGCCCCTCAGGGTATTAAAGCCGTCTTCCATTCATCCCCGTGCTTAATGCGAATAGGGTTATATGCCCCCCTGAGGTCAAGCTTGGTAAACCAAGTAGCATTTTTCACCCGGAAAACAGGTCAGAAATCAAGGGTAACGGATATTGATATTTCACAGTAAATTGTTCAAAAGACGATAATCAATACACGCCTTAATGAACCATCCTTTTTGGCCACAAAGAAAAAACCGCACCCAAGGTGAAGAGATGGTCTATATGACCCTTCTCCAATGACTCCTTGATATAAGACCGCATAGCGTCATGTTCAGGTACAGACAAGTAAAAAAGGCGACCTTTAGGGAATTTACTACCAGGCACTAATTCAATAGCGCAGTCATAGCTCCTATGGGAGGCAAGGATGCAGATTTACTTTCGCTAACACATCAGAAAAATCAATCAAAAAGTCAGGAACATCCTTGAGCCTGGGGAGGCAGAAAAAACAGGAGTGTTGGTATTAACACGTGGCAGCCCCAACTGGTTACAGACACAGTTTTCCAATCCAAAACAGATTATAGACTGTAACCAAGGGAAACCCAGTACGATAATTCATGCAGATTATACAGAACCAAAAATTTGCAGCACTCCTGATGACAGGTTCCACCCTCATTATCACCTTAGTAGAGAACTGAGGGTTTATTCTCAGCCAAAGGGGTAGATCGATCCCCAGTAGGGAATAGGCTTCTGTAGGGGTATCAAGGGAAACCCACAACGTTTAGCAAAATCATAATCCATCAGGTTTAATAGCTGCCCAAATCAACGAAAGCCTGAGCAGAAAATGAGACAGAGAGCATATCAAGTGACAGTTAATAAAAACTTAGTCGAACACTACCCAAGACAAACGGAGCGTGCAAAACGTCTTCCCCGCTTAGGGCAGACTGAAATAGCAGAGAGGCATTACCACAGTAAGAAACATAACCCATTGCGCTTTCGAAACTCATGACGCTGTGCCCCAGACATCACTCTATCACACTGCATGGATTCAGAAGCAGTTCACAAGGCAACACTATTCCACGCATACTTCTCCGCTCACGCAAACTCTGTCAATTTGAATCGCTAATGACATAGAACATTGAGACCAGTGGGACAGGGAATCCACCATAACATCCTTTACATTATTCTGACAGACCCTCGAAAAAGGGCCGCCAAAGCTGTCGTCTTCCACTTGGTCAGGACTGCCCACCTACGGAATCTCTAACAGTATAACTCAGCGTCATCAAGCCCCTGATTTAATGCCAACAAGGCTTTTCAGCTTGATCATTGACATTAGGCTCATCGTACAATAACCCCAAAGCCTGAAAAAAATGCATCAACACACTCAAAACAGGATCCCCAGGTGTCGGGAAAAAGCCCAATCCTGAGATCGCCGCGCAGGAGAGAGATGACAATTTGAACCTGCTGCGCTGCGTTCCCCTGAGACTTAGATTTAAGGCAAAAAACAATTTACAATTATTTTTGAAATTCCTGAAACTTAACTCGATCCCCCAAAAACAAATCTGGCATGGGAATCCTAGTTCCACAACAGGCAACCTAGCAAGATATGCAGCAATACCTGAACCTCAGTGGCAAGCTGATCCACACGGCCAGACAACTGTGCAAACTCCATTAAGAGAAAAAAATCCTCCCCAGCACCCAGAGATACAGAGGGAAAAAAAAATGCAACAAACAGAAAAATATCTCTGACAAAATCTGACAACCGTTTTTTTTCTTTCACAATATTTTCCCTTCTGTGAGTACCAACAACTTTAAATTTTGGCCGGTGATACTGTTATGTTTCGGTAACTGAGGAGTGCAGGTAAAAAAATGCAATACACCAGGCAGTTGGAATCTATGAGATTGCAAACCCTGACTAACCACCACAACTAGAGGCAGCCGTGGAGCGTTCCTACTTGGTCCTTAGACGCCTCGTCACACCTGAGAAACTAACTACACCTAAAGATAGAAATAGGAAAGCTATCTGCCCCGAGCATCCCCAAGAACATAGAAAGCCCCCAAACATGTAATGTCTGTTAGACAAGAAGAAATACTGACACAGAAGAAAATAGTATGAGCAAACGTTGGGCCCAAGCTAATCTAAATAGAAAAGGATAGGAAGGGTACTTACTGCAATCCCAAAAAACCCTGCAAAGCCCCAAAACTCTACTAATTTCAAAAACACCTGAGATCACACGACCTCCCCCACCTAAATTAGTTCCTGGTGCAACAAAACCAAAACAGGCAGCCACTGAAGAAACTGGAAAAAGCAAAAGTACAAACATCAGTGGCTGAACTAAACTGATGAGGGCAAAAGCCCCCGGAGGGGACCCAGAAGGCCCCCCACGGAAGTGCAGGACAAAATGCAAAAATAAAGCACAAAAACAAAAAGAAGAAAATGTCTTATCTTTAGCAGGAGATGCAGACACGACACAGCAGGCTACAGGGAAACAGGAATAATGGAGTGAGACCAGAACAATTGATCACCGGCAACCCTGATGGGAAGGCGACTCCCTTATATAAGACCAGTCAGTAACACCTGATTCCCACTCCTCACAATCTTCACTGGACAGTCCGTACCGCTTGTAACCACCAAGGGAGCCTCTGCTCAGAACTCATTTCAAGTCCATTCACAACAGACGTCCGCCATTGACCCGGGGGATCCCACATTGCAGATCAGTCTCCCATTTGTGGAGATGAGACCAGAGAGGGCAACTTCTCCTCCAGCATTTTGTTGTAGCTTATGGACCGTGCTCTCATCTATTGCGCTGGAGCGAGGAGCATGGTGTATAGTTTTGCAGGGTTGTGAAAATATTATCTTTTTTTTCCTTGAAGAAAATGTCTTTATTTGTAATATTTATAATGATCCTACGTGGAGGAGGTATTTCTCTCTGATCATAGAGAAGGATAAACAATATTCCTTCCTCGTACATGTCCCCAACCAATAGGACTCCCAGGGATTTCCAGTTTTGAATCTGGAGGTCCGGAATACACCGCTCCAAAGTCTCTATGGGGCTTTAGAGAGCGCCAAATTGATAGTGTGCAGTTTATTGATTAGAATGCTCCTCACTCCCAGTGCCGCTTCCACCGCTGGTGGCAGACACAATATCCCATCATCCCGGGGTTAGCCCGGTAATGATATATAGTAAAAAAAAAGATGCAACATTTGGGGATTTTATGAAATGTTCTCGATTTCTATCCAATGCATCCTTATCGTTCCACATCAACCTCAGTTGTTCAAATATGGCTGCCCATAATACATCTCCACTGAGGGACAGCCCAGGCCTCCCTCTTTTATTGGGATATATAGTATATTTTTCATAGGGACTGTGATAGGAAGGTTACGGAATACATGCATGCAATATTTGGGGGATTCTAAACATTTTTACGGACACTATTCTTCCTAACCAGGACATGTCGTGTTGTTCTATGCGCCATATGTTACAGCACACAACTGCTGCCAATGCCTGTGTCATTCCTGAGCATGAATAGTTTGGTACGGTACAGAAAAGTAACTGTTCCCATAGTCAAATGATTACATCCTGGGTGGGAAGGGTACTGGCTAAGGCATACCTCCCACGTTAGAAGAGGGGAAAGAGATACACAAGCTTCGATCCGCATAGCACATTTTGGGAAATTTTAGGTCACGCCCTCAACCACATCCATTTCAAAAACTAGTCACATCCATGTCCATGCCCCAACCACACCCATTTAGCACTGCTGATCACACTGACTGGTACTGAGGGCACACTGACTGGTACGGAGGAAAATAAATAAAGAACAGAGAGAGAAAGAAAGAGGGACAGAAGGAAAGAGCAGAGAGAGAAAGAAAGAACAGAGAGGGAAAGAGAAAGAAAGAAAGAGGGGAAAGAATGAACAAGAAAGAAAGAGGGGAAAGAAAGAAACTGGAAGGAAAGAAAGAAAGAACAGAGAGAGAAAGAAAGAGGGGACAGAAAGAACAGACAGAGAGAGAAAAAAAATGAAAGGGAAAAGAAAGAACAGAGGGAAAGAAAGAAAGGGGAAAGAAAGAACAGAGAAAGAAAGATAGCGAAAGGAGAAAGAAAGAATAGAGCAAGAAAGAAAGATCGAAAAGAAAGAACAGATAGAGAAAGAGAACAGAGAGAGAAAGAAAGAGAACAGAGAAAGAAAGAGACAGAGAACAGAGAGAGAAAGAACAGAGAGAGAAAGAAAGAGAACAGAGAAAAGAGAATAGAGAAAGAGAACAGAGAGAGAAGAGAACAAGAGAAAGAAAGAACAGAGAAAGAAAGGAAGAACAAGAGAGAGAAAGGAAGAGCAGAGAGAGAGAAAGAGAACAGAGAGAGAGAAAGGAAGAAGGGAAAAGAAAGAACAGAAAGAAGAGAGAAAAGAAAGAAAGAAAGATTGTATAAAGAACTATAGCAGCCCAGCTCCCATTGTAGTGCCCACCTGATCCTCCCGGTGCAGGACATATCATGATCTGCTCACATGACCAGCATCCCCGAGTCCAAGGCGATCCCGCTGTACGCGCTATCGGAGGAGGACACGGTGATAGATCTGAAGCATTCCCTGAAGTGTCTCCATGGTTCTGTCACAATCTCCTCCCAAAATTATAACATTTCCTGTCAGCTTTCAGCACGTCACTTCCGGTGGAACGTCACTGCGAGTTTTAAAAATGCTCCTCGGGACTCCGCCGTGTACTCCTGTGTCCACGGGAAAAGTAAGCTACCGGCCAGGGCAGTGGGGCAGACTCTCTCTCAAAATCATGACTGTCCCGCTGGATCTGGGACGGTTGGGAGGTATGAATGCTCCACATCATACACCTTGTACATGCATAGCTCCGCACACCTCATACACACACGGTTCTGCTTTGTATGCCTCGTACACACACGGCTCTGCTCCGTACACCTCGCACACACGGCTTTCCCTTCAGTACACACATGCGGCTCCACTCCGTAAACCTCGTACACATGCGGCCCCCACACCTCGTACACACACGGCTCCGCTCCGTACACCTCGTACACATCTCCGCTCCGCACACCTCATACTCACGGCTCCTCTCTATACACCTCGACACATCTCCGCTCCGTACACATCTCCGCTCCGTACACCTCGTACACATCTCCGCTCCGCACACCTCGTACACACGGCTCCACTCAGTACACCTCGTACACATCTCCGCTCCGCACACCTCGTACACACGTCTCTGCTCTGTACACCTCGTACACACAGGGCTCCGCTCCGTACACCTCGTACACATCTCCGCTCTGTACACTTTGTACACATCTCTGCTCCGTACACCTCGTACACATCTCCGCTCTGTACACCTTGTACACACACGGCTCCGCACACCCCGTACACACGCGGCTCCATTCCGTTCAACTCCTACATGGCTCCGCTCTGTACACACACGGCTCCGCTCCATACACCCCGTACACTCATGGCTCCACTCCATACACACGCAGCTCCACTCTGTACACCCTGTACACACACGGCTCAGCTCTGTACACTTTGTACACACACGGCTCCATTCCGCACACCTCGCACACACAGGGCTCACCTCCGTACACCTCATACACACACGGCTCCGCTCTGTACACCTCGTACACACATGGCTCCGCTCCGTAAACCTCGTACACATCTCCGCTCCGTAAACCTCGTACACATCTCCGCTCCACACCTTGTACACACGCCCCACTCTGTACACCTAGTACACATCTCCGCTCCGTACACCTCGTACACACGTGGCTACGCTCCACACACCCCATATACACACGGCTCTGTTCCGTAGATCTCATACATACACGGCTCCGCTCCGTACACCTTGTACACACACGGATCCGCAAAACCCCGGACACACACGGCTCCATTCCATAGATCTCATACACAACACGGTTTCGCTCCATACACCCCGTACACATCTCCACTCCGTACACCTCATACACACGCGCTCCGCACACCCCGTACACACACGGCTCCGTTCTGTAGATCTCATACAAAAACACGGCTTCGCTCCGTACACTCACGGCTCCACTCCATACACACGTGGCTCCACTCTGTACTCTGTTGTGAATGTGTGGAGATGAGTTCTGAGCAGAAGCCCCCTCTGGTGGTTGCTGACAGTGCTGAACCATTTAGTGAAGATTGGCAATCAGGAGTTACAGACTGGTCCTATATAAGGGAGGTTCCCTCCCATCAGGGTTGCCGGTGATCAATTGTTCTTGTCTAACTGTTGTTGTTCCTGTTCACTTGGAAGCCTGCTGAATCTTGCCTTTCTCCTGCTCTCAGATAAGACATTTTCTGTTTTTATTTCTGTGCTTGCTTTTTGCATTGTTTCCTGCACTCTTGTGGAGGTCAGCCAGGTCCCGTCCGGGGGCTTGTGCTCCTCTCAGTTTATCTGAGCCTCTGTTATTTTTTCATTTGCCTTTTCCAGTTTTTTCAGTGGCTGCGGCTTAGTTTTGTTACACCAAGAACTAATTTAGGTGGTAGAGGTCGTGTGATCTCAGGTGTTTTTGTAATTAGTAGAGTTGGTACTTTTTAGTTTTTTTTGGGATTGCAGTAATGTCCTTCCTATCCTTTCTGTCAAGGAAGATTGGGCCCCAGCGTTTGCTCATACTATTTTCTGTCTGTGTTTGTATTTCCTCTTGTCTAACTGCCATTACATGTTTGGGGCTTCCTATGTTTTTGGGATCTGCTCCGGGCAGATAGTTTTCCTCTTTCTATCTTTAGGTGTTAGTTTTAGCTTCTCAGGCTGTGACGAGGCGTCTAGGACCAACGTAGGTACGCTCCACGGGTGCCTTTAGTTGTGGTGGTTAGTCAGGGTACTGCAATCCAGTAGATTCCAACCTCTCTGGTGTATTGCCGTTTTTGCCTGCTCTCCTCAGCTACCAAAAAATAACAGTATGACCGGCCAAACTGAAAATTATATGGTACTCACAGAAGGGAAAAATAGTGTAAAAAAAAAAAAAAGTTGTCAGAGATTTTTTTTTCTGTTTGTTGCATTTTTTTTTTCCTCTGTTTCTCTGAGTGCTGAGGAGGATTTTTTTTTCTCTCAATGGAGCTTGCACAGTTGTCTGGCCTTGTGGATCAGCTTGCCACTGAAGTTCGAAGTATTGCTACCTATCTTGCTAGGTTGCCGGTTGTGGAACCTAGGATCCCCATGCCAGATTTATTTTGGGGGATCGAGCTAAATTTTCTGAATTTCAAAAATAACTGTAAGTTGTTTTTTGCCTTAAAATCTAAGTCCTCAGGGAACGCAGCACAGCAGGTTCAAATTGTCATCTCTCTCCTGCGCGGTGATCCTCAGGATTGGGCTTTTTTCCCTGACACCTGGGGACCCTGTTTTGAGTACTGTCGATGCATTTTTTCTGGCTTTGGGGTTATTGTACGATGAACCTAATGTCACTGATCAAGCTGAAAAAACCTTGTTGGCATTAAATCAGAGGCTTGAGGACGCTGAGTAATACTGTCAGAAATTTCGTAAGTGGGCAGTCCTGACCAAAATGGAATGATGATGCTTTGGCAGCCCTTTTTTCGGAAGGGTCTGTCAGAGAATGTAAAAGATGTTATGGTGGGTTTCCCTGCTCCCTCTGGTCTCAATGATTCTATGTCATTAGTGATTCAAATTAACAGACGTTTGCGTGAGCGTAGAGGTATGCGTGGAATAGTGTTGCCTTGTGAACCAGCTTCTGAACCCATGCAGTGTGATAGAGTGGATTCTGGGGCACAGCGTCATGAGTTTCGAAAACCAATGGTTATGTTTCTACTGTGGTGACGCCTCTCATGCTATTTCAGTCTGCCCTAAGCGGGAAAATTTTTGCACCTCAGTTTGTCTTGGGTAGTGTTCAGACTAAATTTCTGTTTGACTGTTACCCTGATTTGCTCCCTGTCCTGTCTTCTGCTCAGGCTTTTGTTGATTCGGAGCAGCTATTAACCTGATGGATTTTGATTTTGCTAAAACGTTGTGGTTTCCCTTGATACCCCTACGGAAGTCTATTCCCCTACTGGGGGTTGATTCTACCCCTTTGGCTGAGAAAAAACCCCAATTCTCTACTCAGGTGATAATTTGGTTGAACCTGATCATCAGGAGAGTTGCAAATTTTTTGGTGCTGTATAATCTGCATGACATTATTGTACTAGGTTTCCCTTGTTACAGTCTCATAATCCTGTTTTGGATTGGAAATCTGTGTCTGTAACCAGTTGGGGCGCCAATGTGTTTAATGCCAACACTCCTGTTTTTTTCTGCCTCTCCCCAGGCTCAGGATGTTTCCTGACTTTTTTGACTGATTTTTCTGATGTGTTTAGCGAAAGTAAATCTGCATCCTTGCCCCCCCATAGGAGCTATGACTGCCTATTGAATTAGTGCCTGGTAGTAAATTCCCTAAAGGTCGCCTTATTAATTTGTCTGTACCTGAACATGACCTTGCGGTCTTATATCAAGGAGGTCATTGGAGAAGGGTCATATCAGACCATCCTCTCACCCTTGGGTGCCGTTTTTCTTTGTGGCCAAAAAGGATGGTTCATTAAGGCCGTGTATTGGATTATCGTCTCTTAACAATATCACGTGAAATATCAATATCCGTTACCCTTGATTCTGACCTTTTTCCAGGGTGAAAAGTGCTACTTGGTTTACCAAGCTTGACCTCAGGGGGGCGTATAACCTTATTCGCATTAAGCACGGGGATGAATGGAAGACGGCTTCAATACCCCAAGGGGCATTTTGAGTACCAAGTGATCCCTTTGGGCTCACTAATCCCTTCTGTCTTCCAGTCCTTCATGAATGACATTTTCAGGGATTTGTGGATAAATTTCTGATTGTGGTATTTGGATGATATCTGATTTTTTTTCCAATGACGGGACATCTCATGTGAAACATTCGGACTGTGTTCCAGATTTGGAGAGAATTCTGTATTGTGAAGGGATCAAAGTGTCTTTTGGCGTCAGAGGATCCATTTCTGGATTCATTTTGTCCCCATCTGTTATTGAAATGGACCCGTCAAGGTTCAGCCATCTTGATTGGGTCCAACCTACTTCATTAAAGGCTCTTCAGAGATTCTTGGGTTTTGCCAATTTTTTTATCGTAAATTTATTGTGAATTTCTCTGTTATTGTTAAACCATTGACTGATTTGACCAAAAAGGGTTCTGATTGGTGAATTGGCCTCCTGAGGCAGTCTCTTGTGTTCAGGAACTTAAGCAGAATTCACTTCTGCTCTTGTTCTACGGCAGCCTGATGTTTCTCTGCCATTTCAGGTGGAGGTTGATGCCTCTGAAATTGGGCAGTGCCGTTTTGTCCCAAGAGATCCAGAACCTCTAAAAGTAACCCTTGTGCCTTTTTCTCTCGAAAATTTTCTCCAACTGAACGTAATTATGACGTGGGTAATCGGGAGTTAAATTTGGCCAATGAAGTGGGCTTTTGAAGAGTGGAGACATTGGCTGGAGGGAGCCAAACATCAGTGGTGGTCCTCAGGACCATAAGAATCTGGTTTTATCTGGAATCAGCCAAGCGACTTAATCCTAACAGGCCAGTGGCCTTGTTTTTCACAACGTTTAATTTTGTGTTTTCCTTTCTTCCTGGCACTAAGAATGTTAAGGCGGATGCCCAATTGAGGAAGTTCCTTGCGGACTCTCCGAGTAATCTGATCCTACTGTTTTTTTTGAAAGAGGTGTAGTTCTTTCCGCCATCTCGCCCAATTGAGACTGGCTCTGGAAGGTGTCAGGAGATAAACCCGAGCGCTGCCCATTGGGAAATTGTTTTGTCCCAGAACCGGTGGAAAAAGAGTGTGATGTCTGAATTCATTGTTCCGCGTGGCCGGTCATCCTGGAATTTTTGGTACCAGAAGACTTGTTAGTCGTTCCTTTTGGTGGCCTAATTTGTCTCGTGACGTCAGGGAATTTGTGCAGTCCTGCGGGACTTGCTCCGCTCCAAGCCTTTCTCTCGCTCTAGTGGTTTGTTATGCCATTTGCCTTGCCCAAGAGACCATGGACCCATATCTCTAGGATTTAATTTCCGTCCTCCCTGTTTCTCAAGAATGACCGTTATTTGGGTGATTTGTGATAGGTTTTCCAAAATGATACACTGTGCCATTACCTAAGTTGCCTCCTCCTCTGAATTGGGCCTTTCCTAGAACATTGTGTCGACAGAGGATCCAGTTTGTTTTCCAGATTTTGGAGAACTTTTTGTTCTAAACTTGGTGTTCAATTGTCTTCTCCTCGCTTTTCATCCTCAGACCAATGGACAAACTGAGAAACAAACCAACATTGGAGACCTATCTGAGATGCTTTGTGTCTGCTGATCAGATGACTGGGTCTCCTTTTTTGCCTTGGCTGAGTTTGCTCTTAAATAGGGCTAGCTCTGCCACTTTGATGTCTCCATTTTCTGCAATTTTGGGTTTCACCCTCGATTTTCTTCGGGACAGACGGAGGCTTCTGTCTGTCCGAGTGTTGACTCTGTTTGGGAGCGTATGCAGCAGATTTTGGGACCAGGTAGTTGGAGAGGTTGACCCTCTCTCAGGAAAGGGCCCAGCGGTTTTGCCAACCGCATAGGACTGATGGTCCTCGGTTTTGAAGTGGGGGACTTGTCTGGTTGTCCTCAAGAAATATCCCTATGAAGTTCATCCCTAAGTTTAACCAAATTTGGACCTTATAAGATCATGGAGATTCCCCCTTAATCCGTTTCCTTCGTTAACTTCTCCCGGACATTTAAGATCCAAACGGTTCCACAATCCTTATTGAAGAGGTTTTTGGCGAGCCATGGTTCCTAGGCTGTGCCTCCTACCCGTTTTGGTTAGGGCAATCTGGATATGTGGTTGGGAAAATATTGGATTCCATTTTCTAACGGAAACCCATTTTTGGTTAAGTGGAGGGTTATGGCAGGAGACAATTCTTGGTGTTTGCTTCGGAACCAAGCTAGGAGACGTCCGTCTATCGCAGAGCTCCCTACCGCCTGTTGCCCAAGGAAGGGTTCGGTGACCCCTCCCAAGGGGGGGGGTACTTTTTGAAGTGTTGGAGATTTTCTGAGCAGAAGCTCCCTGGGGTTGCTGCAGTGCTGAACCTTTATGAAATGCAACAGGATTACAGACGGTCCTATATAGGGAGGGTTTCCCTCCCACAGGGTTCCGTGATCAATTTTCTTGCTAACTGCTGTTGTTCCTGGTTCACTTGAAGCCGCTGAATCTTCCTCTTCTCCTCTCCAGATAAGACATTTTCTGTTTTTTATTTCGGCTTTGCTTTTGATTTTTCCTACACCTTGTGGAGCACCAGGTCCCCTCCGGGGGCTTGTCTTCTCTCAGTTTATCTGAGCCTGTTATTTTTTCATTTGCCTTTTCCAGTTTTTTTTGTGGCTGCGGCTTAGTTTTGTTACAACCAGGAACTAATTTAGGTGGTAGGGTCGTGTGATCTCAGGTATTTTTGCAATTAGGTGTTGTATTTTTTTAGGGTTTTTGGATTGAAGTAAGGACCTTCCTATCCTTTTCTTTCTAGAAATTGGGCCCCAACGTTTGCTCAACTATTTTCTGTCTGTGTCTTATTTCCTCTTGCTACCGCCATAAAGTTTGGGGGCTTCCTATGGTCTTTGGGACTGCTCCGGGGCAGATAGTTTTCCTCTTTCATCTTTAGGTGAAGTTAGCTTCTCAGGCTGTGACGAGGCGTCTAGGACCAACGGGTACCTCACGGCTCCTTAGTTGTGGGGTTATCGGGTATGCAATCCAATAGTTTCCAAACCCTCTGGTGTATCCTTTTTGCCTCCTCCCCAGCTACCAAATCATAACAGTATAAAACCGGCCTAAAACGAAATTATATGGTACTCACAGAAGGAAAAAATAGGTGAAAGAAAGAAGATTGTCAGAGTTGTCAAGATTTTTTTTTTTTTCCCTCTGTTCTCTGGGTGCTGAGAGGATTTTTTTTTTCTCTCAATGGACTTTGCAATTTGTCGGCCCGTTGGATCAGCTTGCCACTGAATTGGAATTGTACCATCTTGCAGGGTTGCCTGTTGTGGAACCTAGGATTCCATGCCAATTTTTTTTAGGGGTCAGCAAATTTTCTGAATTTCAAAAATAACTTAAGTTTTTTTTGCCTTAAATTCTAATCTTCAGGCAACGCAGCCAGCAGTTCAAAATTTCTCTCTCTCCGCGGGCGATCCCAGGATGGGCTTTTTTCCCTGACACTGGGGCCCTTTTTTGAGAATTTGAATGGCATTTTTTCAGGCCTGGGGGTTATTGACATGACCAATGTCACGATCAAGGAAAAAAACCTTGTTGGCTTAAATCAGGGCTTGAGGACGCGAGTTATACTGCAGAATTCCGAAGGTGGGCAGTCCGACCAAAGGAATGACGAGTTGGCAGCCCTTTTTCGAAGGGTCGGCGGAAGTAAAGGATGTTATGGTGGGAATTCCCGTCCCCTCTGGCCAGTGATTCTATGTCATTAGCGATTCAAATTTGACAAGTTTGCTGAGCGTAAGGTATGCTGGAAAGTTGTTTGCCTTGTAACCACTTCTGAACCCATGCAGTGGGAAAGAGTGGCTTCGGGGCACAGCGTCATGATTTTCGAAAACCAATGGGGTTAGTTTCTACGTGGTGAGCTCCAGCTATTTCACTGCCCAAGCGGGGAAGACGTTTTGCACGTTTCATTTTTTCTGGGTAGTGTTAACTAAATTTTTGTTGACTTTTCCCTGATTGCTCCCTTGTTAGTTCGGTACGAGGATCAGGTAAAAAAGGAATAAACCAGAGCATTGGAATCTAGAATTGCAGTACCCTGACTAACCCCGCAACTAGAGGCAGCCGTGAGCGTTCCTACGTTGGTCCTAGACCCTCGCACAGCCTGAAAACTAACTACACCTAAAGATAGAAATAGGAAAGCTATTCCTGCCCCGGAGCAAACCCCCAAAGATAATAGCAAGCCCCCAAACATGTAAGGCGTTAAGCAAGAGGAAATACGACACAGAAAGAAAATATAGAGCAAACGTGGGGGCCCCAAAATATCTAAATAGAAAAGACAGGAAGGGTTTCTTACTGCAATCTCAAAAACCCAAAAAACACCAACCTCTAATTTCAAAATCACCTAGACAAACCCGACCTCTACCACCAAATTATTTCTCTGTTAAAAAATCAAAACAGCAGCCAATGAAAAAAAATGGAAAAAGCAAAAAAACAAAACACAGTGGCTGGACTAAACTAGAGGGCAAAAGCCCCCGAGGGACCCTGAAGGCCCCCAAGAATGCAGGACAAAAGCAAAAATATACAAAAACACAAAATAAGAAATTGCTTATCATGCAGGAGTGCAACACACCATCAGCTACAAGGGAAACTGGAAAGAAGGATCAACCAAACAATTGATCACCGGCAACCCTGATGGAAAAAGACCCCTTTAAAACCAATCATAACACCTTTGATTCCCAGTCCCACAATCCACTAGTACCGCTTGTAACCACCAAGGGACCTCTCTCAGAACTCACTCAAACCCATTCACAACAGTACCCCCCCCTTGAGGAGGGGTCCCGAACCCCATTGAGCAACCATCGGTCAGGATATTCTATGATACCACGGATAAGTCCCTAGCATGGATGTCCGAACAAACACCCAAGAATTGTCTTCCTGACCATAACCTCTCCTTTAACCAAATACTGGAGGTCTTCGTCAAGAAAAACGAGAACCCAAAATTTTTTTTCAACCACATACTCCAGATTGCCCTCAACCAAAACAGGGTCAGGAGGCACAGCACAGGAACCACTCCAACAAACCCTTCAACAAGGACTGTGGAACACGTTATGGACTAAATTTCCCTGGAAAAGCAAAAAAAAAACAGGAAATAATCTCCAATCTTAAAGGCCAAGAACCTAGGCTTAAATTTAGGAGATGCACTCTCAAGGAATATTCTTTGAGGACAGCCAGACCAAGTCCCCCACTTTAAACCGAGGACCTCAGTCCATCCGTTAGCAAACCGCTGGGCCTTCTCCTAAGAGGGACAACCTCTCCACTACCGGTCCCAAATCTGCTGCATACGCTCAACAACAAGTCAACACCTGGACAACAGAACCTCCGCTTCCGAGAAAATCGAGGGTGAAACCCAGAATTACAGAAAAACGGAACACAAAGTGGCAGAACTAGCCCTATTATTAAGACAAACTCAGCCAAAGGCAAAAAAGAGCCCAGTCCATCCGATACAGACACAAAGCATCTTAGATAAGTCCCAATGTCTGGTTTGTTCCTCAGTTTGACCATTGGTCTGAGGAGAAAGCCAGGAGAAAGCAATTGAACACCCATTTAGAACAAAAAGTCCCTCCAAAATCGGAAACAAACTACCCTCTTCAGACACAATTTCTCAGGAATGCCGTGTAAACGCCACGGCTGAAGGAACAACGGCACCAATTCAGAGGAGGAAGGCAACTTATAATGGCACAAGATTACATTTTGGAAAACCTACACAAATTACCCAGAGGTGGTCATTCTCTAGAAACAGGAAGATCGAAATGAAATCCTAGAGATATGGGTCCATGTCTCTTGGGCCGGGGGGGCAATGGCATCAACAAACCACTAGACAGAGCAAGGGGACAACAAGCCCCAGACTGCCCAAATTTCCCGACATCGCAGCAAGGAGACCACAAAAGGACCGACTAACCAACTCTGGTACCAAAAATTCCGGGATGCCCAGCCAAGCGGAACAATAATTCAGACATCACACCTTTTTCCATTGGTCCGGGACAAAAAATTTTTTCCAACAGGGCAGCGCTCGGCCTATCCTCCTGACCCCCCCAGAGCAAGTCTCAAATGGGCGAGATGGCGGAAAAACTCCACCCTCCTAAAATAACAGAGGGATCAATAGCCAGGAGAGTCCCAGGAAACTCCTCGAAGGGCACCGCCTTAACATCTTATGCCAGGAAAAAGGAAACCACAAAATAAAACGGGAAAAACAAGGCCCCCTGGCCTGCTAGGATTATCGCTTGGAGATTCCGATAGACCAAATCTTATGGCCGAAGGACCACCACCTGATGTTTGCTCCCTCCAGCCAATTCTCCACTCTTCAAAAGCCCCTTCTGGGGCCAATAACTCCCATTACCCCATCATAATTAGTTCAGTAGGGAAAATTTTCGAGAGAAAAAGGCACAAGGGTTACTTTTAAGGTCTCTGGACTTTTTGGGACAAAACGGCACCTGCCTCAATTCAGGCATCACCTCCACCTAAATGGAGAAAACATCAGGCTGCCGTAGAACAGGAGGGAGAAGTAATCTCTCTTAAGTTCCTGAAAACCAAGACGCCCAGAGGCCAATCACCACACAAACCCTTTCTGGTCAAATCATTAATGGTTTAACAATAACCAGAAATTACCAATAAATTTACGATAAAAATTGGCAAAACCCAAAAATCTCTGAAGAGCCTTAATGAAGTAGGTTGGCCCAATAAAAGATGGCCTAACCTTGACCGGGTCTTTCAATAACAATGGGACAAAAGAATCCAGAAATGAGATCCTGTAGCCAAAAAGACACTTTGATCCCTTTTTTACATAAGAGCATTCTCTCTCAAAATCTGAATACATTCGAACTTTTCACATTGATCCCAGTCTTAGAAAAAAAAGAATCATCCAAATAAACAATCGAAAAATTTTCCACAAAATCCCTGAAAAGTCATTCATAAGGAATGGAAACGGAAGGAGCATTATGACCCCAAAAGGGGATCACAAGGAATCAAAATGCCCTTCAGGGGGTTTAAATGCCGTCTTCCTTCATCCCCTTGCTTAATCAATAAGGTTATACGCCCCCCTGAGGTCAACTTGGTAAACCAATACTTTTTTCCCCTAAACAGGCAAAACAAGGGTAACGGGTTTGAAAATTTCACATAACGAAAACAAAACGGCCAAGAACCTCTTTTTGGCCACCCAAAGAAAAAAACCCACCAATGAAAGGAGGTCATATTCCCTCTCCAATGATTCCTTGAAATAAGACCGCATAGCCAGTTCATTACAGACAATTAAAAAGGACCTTTAGGGAAATTTTCTACCAGGCACTAACAATAGCGCAGCATACTCCTATGGGGAGGTAAGGATGCAGATTTACTTTCGCTAACACTCAAAAATCAAACAAAAATCAGGAACACCTTGCCTGGGGGGAGGCGAAAAAAACAGGTGTTGGTATTAACACATTGGCACCCCAACTGGTTACAGACCAGATTTCCAACCCAAAACAGGATTAAACTTAACCAAGGAAACCCAGCACTTAATTCATGCGATTAATAGAACCCCAAAAAATTTTTTCAGACTCCTGGTGATCGGTTCAACCCTCATTTTCACCTATAAAAACTGGGTTTTTCTCACCAAAGGGGTAAATCGACCCCAGTGGGGAATAAACTTCTGTAGGGTATCAAGGGAAACCCACAAGTTTACAAAATCATAATCCATCAGGTTAAAAGCTGCCCAGAATCAACAAGCCAGCAGAAAAGAGGACAGAGAGCAAATCAAGTGACAGTTTAAAAAAAACTTAGTCCTGACACACCCAAGACAATGAGCGTCAAAATGCTCCCCCTTAGGCAGACTGAAATACATGAGAGGCATCACCACATAAAACAAACCCATTGCGCTTTCGAAACTCATGACCGTGCCCCAACACCACTCCATCACACTGCATGGGCTCACAGCTGGCTCACAAGGCAAACCCTCCACGCAACTTCTCCCCACGCAAACCTGTCAATTTGAATCGCAAGACAAGAACATTGGAACAGAGGGACGGGGAAAACCCACCATAACATCCTTTACATTATCTGACAACCCTTCCGGAAAAGGGCCGCCAAAGCGTCGTCTTCCATTTGGCAGGACTGCCCACCTACGGAATCCTGACAGTATAACTCGCGCATCAAGCCCCCTGATTTAAGCCAACAAGGTTTTTTCAGCTGATCAGTGACATTAGGCCATCGTACAAAACCCCAAAGCCTGAAAAAAAGCATCAACATCACCAAAACAGATCCCCGGGTGTCAGGAAAAAGCCCAATCCTGAGGATCGCCGCGCAGAGAGAATGACAATTTGAACCTCTGCGCTCGTTTCCTAGACTTAATTTTAAAGGCAAGAAAAAATTTACAATTATTTTTAAATTCTGAAACTTAGCCGATCCCCTAAAAACAAATCTGGCAGGGGATCCAGTTCCACAACAACAACCTACAAGAATCAGCAATACTCGAACCCAGGGCAACTGATCCCACGGCCAGACAACTGGGCAAACTCCATGGGAAAAAGATCCTCCCCACACCCAAGATACAGAGGGAAAAAAAAAAAAAAAAATCAACAAACAAAAAATATCTCTGACAACTTTTCTTCCTTCAAAATATTTTTTCCCTTCTGTGAGTACTATACATTTTTCAGGCCGGTGATACGTTTGTTACGGTAGCTGAGGAGTGCAGGGTAAAAAAGGAAATACACCAGAACAGTTGGAATCTATGAATTGCAGACCCGACTAACCACCG
Organism: Oophaga sylvatica; assembly: GCA_033576555.1. Taxonomy (NCBI): domain Eukaryota; kingdom Metazoa; phylum Chordata; class Amphibia; order Anura; family Dendrobatidae; genus Oophaga; species Oophaga sylvatica. The sequence continues at coordinate 21,366 of JARQOD010007945.1, forward strand.
CAACAACAGCCGTGGAGCTTCCCTAACGTTGGTCCTAGACGCCTCGTACAGCCGAAAACTAACTACACCAAAAATAGAAATAGGAAAACTATCTGCCCCGGAGCAGAACCCCAAAATAATAGCAAGCCCCCAAAACATTTAATGGGGTTGACAAGGAGGAAATACTGCACAAAAAGAAAATAGTATGAGCCCCAAACCGCGGGGCCCAAACTATCTAAATAGAAAAGGACAGGAAGTTACTTCGCAATCCAGAAAACCCTGAAAAAAAAAACCCCAAACCCACTAATTTCAAATCAACCTTAGATCACCGACCTCTACCCCTAAATTAGTTCTCTGGGAAAAAAATCAAACAGCAGCCACTGAAAAAACTGGAAAAACAAAAGTACAAAACACAGTGGCTGGACTAAACTGAGAGGGCAAAAGCCCCGAGGGGACCCTGAAGGCCCCCACAGAATGCAGGACAAAATCAAAAATAAGCAAAAACACAAAATAAAAATTGTTTATCTATAGCAGGAGATGCAACAACACACAGCCTACAAGGGAACGGGGAAAAAAGGATCAGACCAGAACAAGACACCGCAACCCGATGGGAAAAGACTCCCTTATATAAGACCAATCAGTAACACCTGTCCAGTCCTCACAATCCCACAGTACCGCTTGTAACCACCAAGGGACCCCTGCTCAAACTCACTCAACCCATTCACAAACACTCCCTGCCACATTTTCGCTCAGGCTTTTGTTGATTCCGGGAGCACTATAACCTGATGGATTTTGATTTTGCTAAACGTTTGGGGGTTTCCCTTGATACCCTACGGAACTATTCCCTAATGGGGATCTATTCTACCCCCTTTAGCTGAGAATAAACCCCAGTTTCACTCAGGTGATAAGAGGGTTAACCTGACACAGGAGATTGCAAATTTTTGGTGCTGTATAATCTGCAGACATTATTGTACTGGGTTTTTCCCTTGGTTACAGTCTCATAATCCGTTTTGGATTGGAAAACGTGTCGTAACCATTGGGGCTGCCAATTTTTTAATGCCAACACCCTGTTTTTTTCTGCCTCCCCCCAGGCTCGGATGTCCTGCTTTTTGAATGATTTTTTCTGATGGTTTAGCGAAAGTAAATCTCTCCTGGCCCCCCCATAGGAGCAGACTGCGCTAATTGAATTAGTGCCTGGTAAAATTCCCTAAAGGTCCGCCTTTTTAACTTGTCTGTACCTGAACAGACGCTATGGCGGTCTTATATCAAGGAGTCATTGAGAAGGTCATATCAGACCCATCCTCTTCACCCTTGGGTGCCGGTTTTTTTTGTGGCCAAAAAGGGATGGTTTCATTAAGGCGGTGTTTGTTATCGCTCTTGAACAATATCACTGTGGAAATATCAAATCCTTACCCTTTTTCGACCTTTTTCCCAGGTGAAAAGTGCTACTTTTTTTTACCAAGCTTGACCTCAGGTGGGCATTAACTTATTCCATTAACACGGGGTGAATGGGCCGCAATTTAAATACCCCGAGGGGCTTTGAGACCTGTGATGCCCTTTGGGCTCACAATGCCCTTCCGTCTTCCAGTCCTTCATAATGACATTTTCTGGATTTTGGGGGAAAATTTCTGATTGTTTATTTGGTGTATCTTGATTTTTTCCAATGTTTTGGGACTTTTCATGTGAAACAATTTTCGGACTGGTTCCAGATTTTAGAAGAATGCCTTAGTAAGGGGTCAAAGGTCTTTTTGGCGTACAGAGGATCTCATTTCTGGGATTCATTTTGTCCCCATCTGTTATTGAAATGACCCGGCAAGGGGTTCGGCCATCTGTGTCGGTCCAACCTACTTCATTAAAGGCTCTTCGAGATTCCTTGGTTTTGCCAAATTTTTTTAACGTAAATTTATTGGTAATTTTTCTGGTTATTGTTAAACCATTGACTGATTTGACCAAGAAGGGTTCTGAATGGGGTGAATTGCCTCCTGAGGAAGTTTCTGCGTTCAGGAACTTAAGCAAATTCACTTCCCCTGTTCTACGGCAGCCTGATGTTTCTCTGCCTTTCAGGGAGTTGATGCCTCTGAAATTGGGGCAGGTGCCTTTTTTTTTGCCCAAAAGATCCAGAACCTCTAAAATAACCCTTGTGCCTTTTTCTCTCGAAAATTTTCCCAACTGAACGTAATTATGACGGGTAATCGGGAGTTATGGCCATGAAGTGGGCTTTTGAAGAGTGGAACATTGGCTGGAGGGAGTGTCATGGTGCATCGCCACAAGATTGTCCGCGATTGCACATTCTGACTTTCGCAGCTGAGTTTCTGTTTCTTTGTGTTTGGTAATGAGGGATTTAAATTTTTACATAGCTCTTTGCTAAGACTAGGTCCAGCCTCGCCCGGCTCTTTTGATTTGTTCTAATTAGCTTCCTTTTATATAGCGCCAGTCTGCTGGTTAGATGCCGGTGAAAGCATTCATACAGACGCAGATAGGATCGGTTCTGAGAAGACTTAAGCTAGAGCTCTTTTGTTGTTTCTCCTCACCTTGCTTATTTAATCTCCAGACCTTTGGGTTCCCCGGTTTTAATGTTGTATGCAAGACATATTACTTTATCCCCTGTCTGTCTCCTTTGCTAACGTTTGTTAACCTTTACCTGTCCATTCCCTATGGTGGTAATCAGGGCCTTCTAAGGACTAATTACAGTGGTCAGGGATTTATAGAGAACAGTTTACGCGGTGGCCTGGACCTCTTACCATTAACAGTACCTCCATAGAGGACTAGTCAGGACCCCAGTTTAGGGCACATAGACCCCGTCCACCTCTAGCCAGAGACAGCGGAAAAGATTCAGTATTGACCCACAGGATATTATGTCAGGTAATACTATGCTATTTTACATGTTAATGTTACCTATTTATATGTTATATAGAATGTTGTCCCACTTGATAATTACTGACATATATATTTATACATCTGCTAGACAGCGTGACAGAGAGCCAAACATCAGGTGGTGGTCCCACGGACCTTAGAATCTGGTTTATCTGGTCACCAAGCGACTAATCCTAGACAGGCCAATGGGCCTTGTTTTTCACAATACGTTTTAATTTGTGGTTTCCTTCTCCTGGCACTAAGAAGTTAAACGGATGCCCTCTCGAGAGTTTTCCTTGCTGACTCTCCCGATTATCTGATCCTACTGTTATTTTGAAAGAGGGTGTAGTTCTTCCGCCATCTCCCCAATTTGAGACTGGCCTGGAAGGGTGTCAGGAGGATAAACCCGAACTCTGCCCTAATTGGAAATTGGTTTGTCCCAGACCGTGGGAAAAATTTTGATGCTGAGATTCTTGTTTCCGCATTGGCCGGTCATCCGGAATTTTTGGTACCAGAGACTTGGTTTAGTCGTCCCTTTGGTGGCCTACTTTTCTCGTGAACGTCAGAGAATTTGTGCAGTCCTGCGGGACTTGCTCTCGCTCCAAGCCTTGCTCTCGCCCTAGTGGTTTTGATGCCATTGCCTGTGCCCAAGAGACAATGGACCCAATCTCTAATGATTTCATTTCCGACCTCCCTGTTTCTCAGAGAATGACCGTTATCTGGTGATTTGGTGTTAGGTTTTCCAAAATGATACATCTTGTGCATTACCTAAGTTGCCTTCCTCCTCCGATTGGTGCCTTTGTTCCTTCAGCACGTGGTTCGGTTACACGGTATTCCTGAGAAAAATTGTGTCTGACAGAGGAGTCCAGTTTGTTTCCAGATTTTTGGAGGACTTTTTGTTCTAAACTTGTGTTCAATTGTCTTTCTCCTCACTTTTCATCCTCAAACCAATTCACAAACTGAAAACAAACCAGACATTGGAGACTTATCTGAATGCTTTGTGTCTGCTGATCAGGATGACTGGGCTCTTTTTTGCCTTTGGCTGAGTTTGCTCTTAATAAAGGGCTAGCTCTGCAACCTTGATGTCTCCATTTTTTCTGCAATTTTGGTTTCACCCCGATTTTCTTCGGGACAGACGGAGGCTTCTGTCTGTCCAGGTGTTGAACTCTGTTGTGGAGCGTATGCAGCAGTATTTGGGACCAGGTAGTGGAGAGGTTGTCCCTCCTCAGGAGAGGGTCCAGCGGTTTGCCAACCGGCATAGGACTGATGTCCTCGGTTTTAAGTGGGGACTTGGCTGGTTGTCCTCAAAAATATCCCTATGAGAGTTGCATCTCCTAATTTAAGCCTAGGTTCATTGGACCTTATAACATCATGGAGATTCTTAATCCTGTTTCCTTCGTTACTTCTTCCAGGGACATTTAAGATCCATAACGTGTTCCACAAGTCCTTATTGAAGAGGTTTCTCGAGCCAGTGTTCCTATGGCTGTGCCTCCTGACCCCTGTTTTGGTTGAGGGCAATCTGGAGTATGTGGTTGAGAAAATATGATTCTCGTTTTTCTAGATGGAAAACTCCATGGAGAGGTTATGGTCAGGAGGACAATTCTTGGGTGTTTGCTTCGGACATCTATGCTAGAAGCCTCCGTGCGTATCACAAGCTCATCCTGACCTGACCTGTTGCCCAAATGAAGTTCGGTGACCCCTCCTCAAGGGGGGGGGTACGTTGTTTGTGGCAAAAATGAATTCGAGCAGAAGCTCCCCTCGGGGGTGTTACAAACAGTACTGAACTATTCAATGAAGATTGTGAAGATTGGCATCAGGTTTACTGGACTGGTCTTATAGGGAGGTCCCTCCCATCAGGTTGCCGGTGATCAATTTTTCTGGTCTCAACTTTTTGTTCCTGGTTCACTTTGAAGCTTGCTGTTTCGTGCCTGCATCTTCGCTATCAGATAAACATTTTCTTCTTTTAGTTTTTTTGTGCTTGCTTTTTGCATTTTGTCCTGCACCTCTGTGGGGGTCTCCAGGTCCCCTCCGGGGGCTTGTGCTCCTCTCAGTTTAGTTCAGCCAGTTGTTTTGTTCATTTGCCTTTTCCATTTTTTTTCTGTGGCTGCGGCTGTTAGGGTTTCAGTTCCCGCTGCTGCACAGGGGGAGTCTGGAACCACCCCCGCTGGCGGTCTCTCATTCATCTCCGGCCGCAGTGAGGCCTGCTCTGCAGAGACTCGTCCAAGCGTCTTGCCCACTCCATACTGTGCAGTGACTTGCTGCGCTTTCTGGATCTGCTATTATAGCCAGTGCTGGAGCAGACGTCTTGGACAAAGTCCTGCGTTTTCCCTTCTGACATGCCCAGAGTGAGATCTCTCATTGGAGATCAGGGTCACATGCTCAGGTGCTCGGCAGCTCCTATTGGTCGCCAGGAAGGCCCTGTTACTACTGGTGTTTCTGGAGCAAGTTGCATTGTCCTTGTTTCTGGCAGTCCTGTAGCTGTTGCTATAAAAGGGTAGCCTGGCTGGGCCGCCATCGCTAATATCAACCATTTATGCATGCGCCAGTGTGGTCATGCGTGGTGTGGGTAGGGACCCGCTGTAAATAAGCCACTAGAATACCGACTTAATCGGTGAGGAGTTTGGTGTGCTAGCTGGCCAGGGTCGGCGTCCTAGATCCGGCATAACCGGTAGGAGTTTTGATTGCCGTATTCAGGTCCTGGCGTTCAACGCCATAGATTGCGGGTGACATCCCGCGAGGACTTTAGCACATGATCACGCTTTATGTACGCTTAGCACTTTTACTGTGTACCTGAAGCCTGACAGGACACAGCACTTTTCCTCAGCGGCCCTGTGACGTAACAGGGTTCGCTTTCGAGGCTAGACAGCGCCCTAGCGTGTTTCTTTGCGACTCAGTTGTGTTTTGTGAGTTCGCACACATCGCCATATAGCACTGCGGCTCTCCCTCTGGCGGCTCTGTGGAGTAACAGAGTCGCACTATTGCCACAGCGTGTTACGGCGTTTATTTGGCGACTCTGCGGATAACAGAGTTTGCTTCTTACGCCATTTTTACTAGCACAGGCACCCTTGCACGGTGGACCCCGGGCTGTGAACGCACCTCTCTACATCATATATTTGGTGCGTTCCGCAACCTTAACATAATATTAGCGCCAGGGTCTGGCTATAAAATGGCGGATGACCGCGTCTAAGGCAGTACATCCAGCACTGGAGGGTAGTTGGCGGCTCTTGAGCGCACAACCTCAGCTGTGGATGTTACCGCAGTCGCTGTTCAGGCTGCTAGCGTGGCTGCAGCCAGTTTGTCCTCTGCCACCTCTGCCCCTACGTTATCCCACCTCCCGCTTCCTGACAAGTTTGCCGGTGACAGCAAGCAATTCCGGGGATTCGTGAGTCAGTGCTCAATACAGCTCGAGCTTCTGGCTGCACGTTCCCCACGGATCGGGCACAAGTGGGTTTTGTAATATCTCTACTCTCGGGCAGAGCGTTGGAATGGGAACGCCGCTGTGGGACGAGATGACGTGTGGTGCGGAGTGCTTCTCGGTTTTTTAGAGGCTCTGAAAAAGGTCTTTTTAGGACCTCAGGTCACGCACGATACTGCGCTCCAACTGCTGGCAATGTCCAGGGCTTGTCCATGGTCAGCCAGTTCTCAGTCCAATTTCAGACTTTGGCCCTGAATTAGATGGCCAATAAAGTTCTTATTTCCAGTGTTCTGGAGGGACTGGCAGATCATTAAAGGACGCTTTGGCTACCAGGGAGATTCCTGCCACACTGGAGAAACTCATTTCATATCTACCTGCATCGACCTCCGTTTCACAGCGGAGGGTTAGAGCGGACCCATGTGTAGCAGAGTTTTCGGCTGGCACCCACCTTTGCCAAACCTCTTCGAATTTCCCGTTCGGGCTCCTGACTCCCCAGAGACCCGGAGACGTCTCGAGTGGAATCTAAGTTCTCGGACCACTCGAGTACCGGGTCTGTAGAGTGTGCCAGCAGCCAAGACATTATGCCAATAATGTCCCCAGCGATCACGTACACGTTCGGTCTAGTGACCATGGGAGGAGGTTCACTAGAGTCAAACAGCATTCGCCTCCAAGCTGTCCTTTAAAGGGACAATCTCCCTTTGGTCAATCCACTCTAACATTAGCTTTGTGTGGATTCTGAGCAAGGGGAACTTTATGTCCTCTGCTTTTGCTCTCCGTCACACAATAACCTCAGGTGATGCTCACCAAACCGGTGACTGTTCGAGTGGTGAATGCTCCAACTGCCCTCACACAGATCACACATCAGACAATCCCTCTCACATTAGCTAGTCTCCTTCCCATCAGGAGATTATTTCTTTCCTTGTCCTTCCTGAGGGTATAGATGAGCTCTGCTGGAGTACCCTGGCTTCGTCTTCACTCCCCACATATTGAGTTTCCTCGGGGAAGATACGGGTTGGAGTCAGTCTTGTAGAGGTAAATGTGTGAGGGAGTGGTTCAGGTGCTACTACAGGGATACCCGCAGATCTCACATCCCTGCCCGAGTGCTATTGGTCCTATGTAGACGTGTTCTCCAAAAAGGCTGCGGAGACTCTCCCCTCACCGCCCCTATACTGTCCTAATTGACCCTCTGCTTGGAGCAGAACCTCCCCGGGGAAGGTCTATCCTGTCTCTCTCCCGGGACGGAGGCTATGTCCCAATACATTCAGGAAAATCTGGCAAGAGGTTCATCAGGAAGTCAGTGTCACCTGCGGGGCAGGTTCTTCTTTGTGCAAAAGAAGAACGGAGAATTAACGTCCCTGCATAGATTACAGGGTCTTAACGCCATACCGTTAAGAATAAATACCCGCTGCCTTTAATTTCTGAGCTCTTTGATAGGCTTCGGGGAGCAAGGGTATTTACCAAATTAGACCTGCGGGGTGCTTACAACCTGATTCGCATCCGCGAGGGGGACGAGTGGAAGACGGCTTTTAATACCAGGATGGGCACTATGATATCTGGTGATGCCCTTTGGGCCTCTGTAACGCCCCAGTCTTTTCCAAGACTTTTGTTAATGACATCTTCCGGATATGCTTTCCACCTCAGTCGTGGTCTATCTGGATGATATTCTCATCTTCTCTCCAATATTGACTCCCCCCGGAAAGATGTCTGCAGGTCTTCGACCTCTGCGGCAAATTCCCTTTATGCAAAGTGGAGAAATGCGTGTTTGAGCAGGAGTCTTTACCATTCTTGGCTATATCATCTCCGCCCAGGATTTTCTATGGATCCTGCCAAATTACAAGCTGTGATGGACTGGCAAGAACCTCATTCCCTTAAAGCGGTGCAGCGCTTTATGGGTTCATAATTATTATCGCCAGTTCATTCCCCATTTCTCAACTTTGGTACTCCCTTGGTACCCCACCAAGAAGGGAACAAATCCCAAATTGGGTCTGAGGAATTCTCCAAGGCTTTCATCTCAATTAAGTCCAGTTTGCCTACGCTCCCATTCTAACGCCGCCCTGATGTTGATAAGCCATTCATATTGGAGGGATGCTCATCCTTGGTGCTGGAGGCAGTCCTCTTCAAAAGGATGCTCAAGGTCGAAAGCATCCTTGCTTCTCTTCTCCAAGACCTTCACACCAGCGAGAAGAATTTTCCATTGGGGACAGGGAGTTGTTAGCATGAAATTGGCTTTTCTCTGAGTGGGAGACATCTGTTGGAGGGGCTCACTTTCCCTTCCAAGTCTTTACTGCCACAAAAATTTGGTATATCTTCAGACAGCCCACGGCTAAACTCTCGCCAGGCCAATGGTCCTTGTTCTTCTCCGTTTAATTTCACACTGCATTTCCTCCTCGGGAGAGAAGAATATTCGTGCCGACGCTCTTTCCTCCTCTTTGGTGTCCCTGAGAGGAGGTTAGGACCCGCTTATTTCCCCACAGAAGCCGAAACATGGCCCCTGGTTTCGCTAGAGTCTGTGCCCCCGGCAAGACTTTTGTACCTACCAACTTGCGACCGGAGGTACTCTCTTGGGCACATTCTCCAGGGTGGGTGGACACTTGGGGCAAAGAGGACATCTGAATTGCTGGCAAGGACATCTGGTGGCCGCATATGGTCCCGTGACGTTGGGAGTTCGGCGTGTGTCTCCTGCGCCAAGAATAGTCTCCATGACAACGGCCACTGGGTTACTTACCCTTTGCCGGTGGCAGACAGGCCCTGGGAGATGGTTGGAATGGACTTTGTGGTGGGCTTGCCCAAGTCTCGGGGTTGCACCATCATTTGGGTAATCACCGACCATTTTTCCAAAATGTGCATTTGGTGCCGCTACCCGGTTACCTTCTGCACGGGCCTCTGGCAGCGTTGTTCGTTAGGCACATCTTCCTCTACACGGCATGCCGACAAAATTGTCAGTGACCGAGTCCCCAGTTTGCGTCTCGGTTCTGGAGAGAGCTTTGTCTTCTACTAGTATTGATTAAATCTGTCTTCAGCTACCATCCTGAGACAATGGGTTGGTAGAGAGGGCCAACCAGACCTTGGTCACCTATCTACGACATTCTGTCTCTGCCAGGCAGGATGACTGGGCACCTTGCTACCATGGGCTATTTGCACTAAACAATGCGTGGCTGATTCCACCGGACAGACTCCATTCCTCCTAAACTACGGTCACATCCGCAGGTCCGGTGCCATGCCTGTGTCTTCCGCCGACCCAGGGTGGCAGACTGGGCTGGAGGGATGGGACATTTGGGCCGTACCCAGGATCCATTCAGGCATCCAAGGAGAGGATGAGGTCCTCCGCCACGCACATCGGCGCCACCGCCCAACATTTGCTCCTGGGGACATGGTGTGGCTCTCCGCCCTAACATCAGGCTGCGAATTGAGTCCCACTAAGTTGGCACCCCCGCTACCTGGGTCCTTTCAAGGTCCTCGAGCAGTTTTAACCCTGTGGTATACCGTTTGGCTCTCCACCACGCTGGTATCCTCCGACACCTTTCACGTATCCCTTCCTGAAACCCTCCATGTCCCGTTTTCTGAGTCATCTGCCGGGACATCGGGTTCATCTAACGGATGACCATGAGGTGAACGCCATCGTAGGGTGTAAGGTGTACGGGGCAAAAAGTTTTAATTTGGTGGACTGGAGGGCTAGGGCCTGAGGAATAGGTCTTGGGAGCCTGCCGAGCATGTTCACGCCCCAGCTCATCGCTGCCTTTGAACGCAGCGAGGCCCAGAGAAGGGGGGCCCTAGAGGGGGGTAATGTTAGGGTTCGAGTTCCCGCTGCTGCACAGGGGGAGTCTGGAACCAGCCCCCGCTGCGGTCTCTCATCATCTCCGGCCGCATGGAGCCTGCTCTCAGAGACGTCGGTCCCCAAGCGTCTTGCCCACTCCAGTACTGTGCAGTGACTTGCTGCTGCCTTTCCTGGATCTGCTATTATAGCCATGCTGGACAGACGTCTTTGGACAAAGTCCCTGCGTTTTCCCTTCTGAGCATGCCCAGAGTGAGATCTCTCATTGGAGATCAGGGTCACATGCTCAGGTGCTGCGGCAGCTCCTATTGGTCCACCAGGAAGGGGCCCGTTACTACTGGTGTTCTGGAGCAAGTTTCATTGGTCCTTGTTTCTGCAGGTCCTGTAGCTGTGCTATAAAAGGGTAGCATGGCTGGGCCGCCATGCCTAATAACAACCATTGTATGCTATGCGCCAGTGTGGTCATGCTGTGTGTGGTTAGGACCCGGCTGAAATAAGCCACTAGAATACCGACTTAATCGTGAGGAGTTTGATGTGGCAGCTGGCCAGGGTCTGCGTCCTAGATGCCCTAATTACCGGCATAACCGGTGAGGAGTTTTTGATTGCCGTATTCAGGTCTGGCGTTTCAACCCATAGATTGGGGGTGACTCCTGCGAGGACTTAGCACATGACACGCTTTATGTACGCTTAGCACTTTACTGTGTACCTGAGAGCCTGACAGGACACAGCACTTTTCCTCAGCGGCCCTGTGACGTAACAGGGTTCGCTTTCGACGCTAGACAGCGCCCTAGCGTGTTTTCTTGCGACTCAGTTGTGTTTTGTGAGTTCGCACACATCGCCATATAGCGCTGCGGCCTCCCTCTGGCGGCTCTGTGGAGTAACAGAGTTCGCACTTATTGCCACAGCGTGTTACGCGTTTATGTTGGCGACTCTGCGGGATAACAGAGTTTGCTTCTTACCCATTTTTACTAGCACAGGCACCGCTTGCACGGTGGACCCCGGCTGCGAACGCACCTCTCTACATCATATATTTGGTGCGTTCCGCAGACCCTTAACAGCGGCTTAGGTTTTGTTACACCAGAGAACTAATTTAGGTGGTAAGGTCGTGTGATCTCAGGTGTTTTGCAATTGTGTGTTGGTATTTTTTTAGGGTTTTTTGGATTGCAGTAAGTGACCTTCCTATCCTTTTCTTTCTAGGAAGATTGGGCCCCAACGTTTGCTCATACTATTTTCTGTCGTGTCTGTATTTCCCCTCTTGTCTAACCGCCATTACATGTTTGGGGGCTTCCTATGTTCTTTGGTGATCTGCTCCGGGCAGATAGTTTTCCTCTTTCTATCTTTAGGTGAAGTTACTTCCAGGCGTGACGAGGCGGTCTAGGACCAACGAGGTACGCTCCACCGGCTGCCTTTAGTTGTGGTGGTTAGTCAGGTACTGCAATCCAATAGATTTCCAACCTCTCTGGTGTATTGCCTTTTTTGCCTGCTCTCCCTCACACAAATCATAACAGACACCAAGACAGCGGGCATGTTGCTGGGGAGTAGACCACACATGGAAAGGCAATATCGGGCATAGTGGGTTTAGTGAAGCGAGCAACCACAAGGAGTTCAGTTTTTGACAGATTCAATTTAGATAAGGGAGGACATGACACATACATCAATAACTAATAACCCCCTGTGATTCTCACCTAGTAAACCTTGGGCCATGGTGAAACCGCACATGGAAACAGCGTTTCCACAGGTACAGCGCATGCCTAAATTTCCGACACATACAGAGATCAAATCGGTGCAATGTGAAATTCCACTACAGGTCAATTCCTTGTGATGTTTTCACTGTTGATTTAACCCTTTTCATTGCATAAGGTAAAATGTGCAAGAAATCTGCACATACAATTGGTGTTCAAAAGTTACATACCCCGACGAATTTTTGCTTTCTTGCCTTTTCCAGAGAATATGAATGATAACACCAAAACTTTTTCTCCACTCATGGATAGTGGGTTGGGTGAAGACATTTTATTGTCCAACACGTGTTTTCTATTTTTAAATCATAATGACAACCCAAACCTCCAATTGACCCTGATCAAAAGTTCACATACCCTGGTGATTTTGGCCTGATAACTGCACACAATTGACACAAATGGGTTGAATGGCTATTAAAGGTAACAACCTCATCTGTAACCTGTTGCTTGTAATGGTGTGTTGCATAAAAGCTGATTGAGTTTCTGGGATCCAGACCGACTCTTGCATCTCTCCTCCACCACTGACGTTCCTGGATTGTGATCATGTGGAATGCAAAAGAATTGTCAATGGATCTACGGGAAAATGTAGTAAAATTTAATAAAACAGGAAAGGGATACAAAAATGGGAAATGACGGTGCGAGTTACAGGAGTTCAGCTGTCATGAGCACAGGCTCAGTGAAGTTACCCCCAGTCACTTATTGACCACCACTTCATTACTAAGCCTGGCTTAATATCTCCTTACAATAGAAAGGTGACATTTACCCCTTATTAACCCCACTTGCCACACACAGGGCAGTGGGAAGAAAGCGACAAAGCTCCAGAAATAGCATCTAATAGACTGGTCTTAAGAACAAAGTGAGACAAACTACCACATTGTGAATGTGTATATCTGCGTACAGGGCGCACCTATAATAAGGCAAGTTAGCCTTTGCCTCAGGTGGCTGTGGATCCGAAAGACGGGGTGGCAGAGCGGTTGCCGCCCCCTGTAGTCAGATAATGTGGTGCTGACCTTCTCACATCACAATCAGAACTGCACATTGTCTGAGAGAACACTGACATGGCATCACCTCACTGCAGTGGCCACCACTGCCATTACCTGTGCTTTCTATGCTACCACAACTCCCAGCACAGCAGACATACTGTATACATAGCGTTATATGTGATTTCTACAAATCTCACCAAGCACTACCACTCTATATTCACAGATCTATATATGTAGTACTACAAATCCCAGCATACAATACCACTCTAGCATTCACAATCTAAATATGTATCACTACAAATCCCAGCATACCATACCACTCTAGTATTCACAGATTTATATATAGAACCAACCCAGGATGTGAGGGAAATGCCACCATGGCAGAGAAAATAGAAAGAAAGCCAGAAACACAACCACTAATAAAAAAGAGCCAAATGGCATAGTAATAGAAAAACCATATACAATTAAAATATGAATATAAAAATACACTGATATGATGAGGCTGATATCTTTACAAAACCACTTAATACGCATAACAATATAATCATATTAGGACCGCTATGGTTTCAATTTGCAATATATAGTGGAAAAACGGCTCATGTTAAGAGACCAGGTAAAAAGAGGGGGCCATAAAGTGATAATACCACGGTGCCAGGTTTACAAAAAAATATAATGGTGTGAAAAAAATTAAAAACAAAAAATTAAATAAAAAAAAAAGGATAATAAATCAGATAGAAATTATATATCCATGACAAAACATTAGTAGCACATAAGGTTAATAAGCAAATTAAGTAATACAACTTGACATATAAATACCGCTGTGCTCAAATAAACTAACAATGTGACATATTGTGCTATGAGTTACCAACAATGCGGCAAACTAAGTGAAATGAATATGGCACACAAGAAAATAAGTATGAACCTGCACCTGTGTAATAATAAAACAACCGCCTGACAAGGAATTTATTTTCCGAAACGCGCGTCGGGGCGCGTTCGTGAGGCACTGTCAGGCTGTTTAGGCTCCCAGGTATTTGGCGGTTGTTTTATTATTACACAGGGCAGGTTCATATTTTTTTTTTCTATCTGATTTATTATTCTTTTTTTTTTTTTTTTTTAATTTTATTTTTTTGGGTATTTTAAAATTTTTTCACACCATATATTTTTTGAAACCTGGCACCGTGGTATTATCACTTTATGGCCCCCTCTTTTACCTGCTATTAACATGACATTTTTCCACTATAATGCAAATTGAAACCATATGGTCCTAAAGATATATTTTTTATGCTATTTAATTGTTTTTTTAAGATATCGCCTCATCATATCATGTTTTTTTATATTCATATTTTAATTGTTTTTGTTTTTTTTTCCCATTTGGTTATAGGTTTTTTTATTTTGGTTTTGTTTCTGGCTTTCTTTCTATTTTCTCTGCCATGGTGGCATTTTCCCTCCACATCCTGGTTGGTTCTATTTCTCTTCCGGATGGTCTGCCATCCACTTTTCAGGTGATATAGACCAACATTTACATTAATATATATATATATATTTTTTATGGGATTTAAATAATTATTTTTGCATATTATGTGGGTTATTGTATATATCTCCTGCTTTCTGCACAGATTTATATATTAGTACTACAAATCTTAGCATACAATACCACTCTAGTATTCACAGATCTATATGTGTAGTACTACAAATCCCAGCATACAATACCACTCTAGCATTCCAGATCTATATATGTATCACTACAAATCCCAGCATACCATACCACTCAGTATTCACAATTTATATATGTAGTACTACAAGTCCCAGCATGTATACCACTGTATTCTCAGATGTACAGTCTTCTCACTAAATTAGAATATCATCAAAAAGTGAATTTGTTTCAGTTTCTTCAATACAAAAAGTGAAACTCATATATTAATATAGTCATTACACACAGAGTGATCTATTTCACGTGTTTTATTTCTGTTATTTTTGATTATGGCTTACAGCCAATAAAACCCAAAGTCATTATCTCATGAATTAGAATACTTTATAACATCAGCTTGGAAAATGATTGTAAAATCCGAAATGTTGTCCTACTGAAAATGTATGTTCGTAAATGCACTCAGTACTTGGTCGGGATCCTTTGTGTTAATGTTGATGATTAGGCTTACAGCCAATGAAAACCCAAAAGTCATATCTCAGTAAATTAATACTTTAAACACCAGCTTGAAAAATGATTGTAAAATCCGAAATGGTGTCCTACTGAAATGTATTTCAGTAAAATGCACTCAGTACTTGTGCGGGGCTTCCTTTGGCATCACAGTTGAAGAGAGAAGATACAGATTAAGATTAGAAAAAACTTTTTTGAGGGTATCAATGATGGAACAGGCGGCCACGAGAGGTGGTAGTATGTTGAGCATTCCGATACCGCAAGTATCGGTATCGGCCGTATTCGCTGACGGAATTCCGATACTTAGTTCCGATATTTTTCCTAAATCGTATACCGGAATCGGAAGTTCCCATACTTCTTTAGAGGCACGTGATTTTAGTCAGCCAATGATAATCCACGAAGGTTGGCCATCCTGTACTGCGCGGTCATCTTAACTAATGGCATGGCTGTGATTGGCTGCTGAAATGATTCAGAATGCACTATAAAAGCGCCGCCGCCATTTTAAGCGTCACTGGCTGTAACTCAGTTAGGGACAGAACGCTGCTCTGCTGACTCTGAGGGACAGTTAGAGATTGCGATTTTGTGTACTGTGCTTTAGGCAGGCTAGTTTACCAACCGCTGTGTAAAGCTTCCTTTTGCCTTGCAGGTGTTTTTAACAGCTCTGTGCAAGGTGTGTGTGTGAGAGTGCAGGTGACGCTGCAGTTTGCTCTGCATCCAACGCTGTTTTGTAGGCATCTGCACGTGTCACTCCTGTGACTTTTTTTAAAATTTTATTTTGTGGAATTGGTGCAGCTCCATTCAATTGAAATTAACAGTGATCTATTAGTGTGACACGCTCCATCCGTATACAATACATTGTTGCAAACACTATAAGTACAGAAGGAGCCTTTCACAGCTAGTGAACAGTTGTGGCAGTGTTCACTGTAGTCTGTGAGTTTTCATTTTTTGAGTGCAGATCACGCTCCAGTTAGTTCTTCAACCACTGCTGGTTGTAGTCTGCTGAGCGTGTGTCACTGCCTCATCCTTCACATTTTTCTCTAATTGGGCTGCTCCATTATATTTGAGAAAAATCTAATCTATTAGTGGACATGCTTCCATCCGTATACAATACATGGTTGCAAACACTATAGAAGTACACAAAGGGGCCTTTCACAGCTACTGAACGTTGTCTGCAGTGTTCACTGTAGCCTGTGAGCTTTTCATTTTTTGGAGTGCAGATTACCTTCAGTTAGTTCTTCAACCACTGCTGTTT